>VZTE01000262.1:4182557-4361483 GCA_013397775.1 Eulacestoma nigropectus
AATGAGATTCATGTTTAAATCAGACTTTGGAGAGAGGTTCAAGGTTAATTCCTTTTTTTTTAATCCAAATGTGACTCTCCCATCCTTCATTTCAACCTGCAAAAATACCTCTGCTCTGTGTTTTCTGACAGTTCTAGCTTTATCTTCATCAGCTGCTGAGCTGCTTTGGACATACTTAGCCTGTTCTCAGCTAAGAAAGTCAGCCTTAACAAAAAAAAAAAAAAAAAAAAAAAAAAAAAAAAAAAAAAAAAAAGNAAAAAAAGAAAAGAAAAATAAAAAGAAGGTATGGGAAACAGGTGAAACAATGCTGATCTTGGGCCTTTTTCTACCCCAGCCACTGGTGTAAGGTCAGCCCATTCCGAGAAAACAGCTCTCAAATACCATGTCGGGGGCAGCTCTGCCATTAACTATTTCCTGACTGGTTAATTGACATAAAGTCACCCTGCCTACTGGACGTGCTCTGCTGCATTAACCAAGCCCTTTACTGTCATCAGCCTCTTGCTCACAACCATCAGTCCCATGCTAGTCTGGGCTGTGATACCTCGGCCTCCATGTGCTGTCAGCAAGGACAGGGAGGTAAAGTCACCCAACCCAACTGTACCTTCCTGCTTTGTGGAAACCCTTTAAATTTGCCCTAATTTCTCTAGTAAGCCTGATGAGAGTATTTTATTAGAAGAAGACAGAAACCTGACCATCTTTCTCTGAAATGAAAAGGCCAGAAATAGTGAACAAAAGACGCCCCCCATGCCCATGGAAACCAGCAAGAGAAGCTGCAAGTAGAGGAATGCTCTGACCATAGAGTCCCTAACTCTGGGCCCTTGTATCCATTGCCGTGGTGAAGGCATGGCACAGCAGGGAAAGTGTGCCGTGAGGTACTGCTTGCACCAAATCTCTTGGATTTGGTTCAGCAATGGGATAGATTTGCTTCTGACTACATAAATTAGGCTATCTCCTTCATCGTCAGTTTCTCTCCTGTCTGAGAAAACTTAATATTCTTGAAAATCAAAGGAGAATTACTCCACAATCTGGAAAAATCCAGCTGTATGGCACTGTCACAGCTTCAGGTGGTTGCTACTACAGCACACAGAGAATAGGGAGGTAATTCAAGACAGCCAGTGTCGCTTCAGCCACTGCCTGACCAAACTGGTGGCCTTCTGTAATGGAGTGACTCCATCAGGGGCAGTGTAAGAGCCACTGATGTCGTCTATATGGACTTCTGTAAGGCCTTTGACATGATTGCCCCACCACATTCCTCTCTGTGAATTGGAGAGAAAGGGATTTGATGGGTGGACCGTTAGATGGATAAGGAATTGGATGGATGGTGGCACCCAGAGGGAAGAAGTCAACCACCCAGTGTATATCCATGACAAATAGTGTCCCTCAGGGGTCTGTGTTGGCACCAGCGCTATTCGCGATTTTCATCAAATGACACAGTGAGATCCAGTGCACCCTCACCAAGTTTGCAGACAACATTGAGCTGAGTGGTGCAGTGGACACGGATGAAGGATGGAATGCCATCCACAGGGACCTGGACAAGCTCAAGAAGTGGGCCCATGGGAATGTCATGAGGTATAGCAAAGCCAGATTCAAGGTCCTGCAGCTGGGTTGGGAAAATTCCCAATATCAACACAGGCTGGGGATGAACAGGTCCAGAGCAGCCCTGCCCAGAAGGGCTCTCAGAGGTGCTGGTGGATGAGAGGCTGGACATGATCCAGCACTGTGCATTTATATCCCAGAAAGCCAAACACATCCTGGGCTGCATCCAAAGCAGTGTGGCCCGCAGGGCAAGGGAGGGGATTCTGCCCCTCTGCTCTGCTCTGGTGAGACCCCACCTGCAGTGCTGCATCCAGCCTGGAGTCCCAGCACAGGAAGGACATGGAACATGGGAATAAGTCCAGAGGAGAGACACCAAGATGATCAGAGGGATGGAGCACCTCTCCTATGAAGATAGACTGAGAGAGTTGGGATTGTTCAGCCTGGAGAAGAGAAGGCTTCAGAGTGACTTAATTCTGGCCTTCCAGTACCTGAAGGGAGCCTCCAAGGAAGATGGAGAGGGACTTTTTGCAAGGGCATGAAGTGATAGACAAGGGGGAATGGCTTCAAACTGAGGAAGGGTAAGTTTAGATTAGAGGTAAGATAGAGATTTTTTGCGACGACGGTGGTGAAACGCTGGCACAGGTTTCCCAGAAAGGTGGTGGATGTCCCATTGCTGGATACATTCAAGGTCAGGTTGGATGGGACTTGGAGCAAAAAGAACCTGTTGAAGATCTCCCTGTTCATTGCAGGGAGGTTGGAGCCAGATGACCTGTAAAGGTCCCTTCCAATCCAAACCGTTCTGTGACTTTACCACAGAGACAGTCCTGGCTCAGTCACAGGGAGGAGAGGAGGGGAGCTGGTGGCCCCATGAGTTTGGTGGGCTATGGCAGCATAAACAATAAGCACCTATGAATTAAACTACTGTAGTAATGGATTCCCTCTTAGGTAGGGCTGAGCTTAGTCCAGCAAAATGAAGTTGTATATGACTTAAGTATTTAGACTGATAAATGTGAATATCTGTGCTATAATAAAGGAGCAATTTCTGTGGAGGGAAATTGCATTATGCTTATTCAAAGTCAAATTTATTTCTTCCCTTTCTTATTAAGGATCTAATTTAAAAATCCCAGCCTCAGGTCAGGGTTATACTTATAGGGCTGACTTCATATGTGGCAGTGCAGAATTCAAAATTCCTACAAAATTCCTTGCTGAAGTCAATCAACAGCCTAAGCCCCCTACTTGGGCCAAGAATTTTTTTATTTTTCTTTTAATTAAAAAATAGCCAGAGGGCATGTAAGGCTTCAATTACTTGCATAAAGAAAAACGCTTCTCTAAGAAACCTATTAGGAGATATGGCTTGAGAGCAACAGAAGCCCTTCAGACTAAACAGAAATTTAATTTTTTTAAGGTAATGGGGAGGAGGAGATATATTCAGGAGAGTTTTCTTCAGCTCATTTTGGACTGTCATTTTCTGCCCTGAAGCCATAGTTAAGTTACCTCTGAGGAGATCAAGAGAGAGTGGTTTGGGGGAAGAGTCAGTCACTTAACAGAATGGGGGAAGGACTTGTCTGTGTGGATCTACACCAGTGTGGGCTTGTTCAAAATATGCAAACCTTGAATCCAAGTCAGTTCCAAATATACAACACAATGATAGCTATAACTCTTTGGCTTCCACATCAGCTGGCATTTTTATGGCATACATGTTGTCGGTTGGCATAAAGAACCTGCAAGCTCTAATGCAGACAAGAGTGGCAAACAACCTCCCCTGCTCCCTGAAAAAAATAAAAGGGAAAAAAGAAAAATCCCAGAATCACATGCATCTTTTGGCTTCCTGGAACCTCACCGCACTGAGGACCTGGAGTCCCTCTTGCCTGCAAGAACAGTGACCTGTCTGCTTTCCCTAGAAGGAGATGCAAAAGCCCTGTGCCGTCTGAACACAGAAAGATTAGAGCCACGGAGCACTATGAGTTATAATTTTAACTAGTGGGTGGGGAGTCAGCAGCACCACGTTGTTGGGTCAGCTGAAGGCAAGAGCATTTCAGCCACACTCTACATTTACAAGAGGCTGCATCTACAAGGGAGTAACAAAGTCTACATTTACAAGGGAGCTAGGTAGAAAGTAGCATAACTTTCCCTGGCTAGGCTAGTACGCATTTCCAGCAAGACAGAATCGGACAGACAGGCTGTTTTGCAATTTCTGCAATATCTCTTAGGGAAGCATCAGAATATGGCATACTCTAGTCCACCCCTCCCTTTCCTAATTTCCTTCTGATATCCCTCATTTTCATGTAAATGATGCAGAATCCTCCTGCACTTCATATTGTGGTAACAACATCGGGGAAAAAAAATGTCCAGAAATGGCAGATTAGGCTCAGAATTATCCCTCCTTTGAGAGGCAATGGCCGCATAATAGTGTTACACTCTAGTTAGGCTTAAAAGCAAAGCTCGAATTAGAGAGCAGATCATTTCAGTGACCAGACATGAGGCTTAAATGACTGCAAATTTCATGCAAAAATATGGCTATGCTCATTTAAATACTAACAAGCTGTTGTCTTGGCCTATCTGCAGAATAGCAAAGGGATAGATGTGGTCTCAAAGAGCAGCTGTGACTTTTGAACTACTCTTCTGCAAATGAATGTGGGGGACAGTGAGTGGGACAGACCCGCCTGATCTGGGTAATGCTGACGGATAACATAATGTCACACAGAAGGGAGTATTTCTCCCTCATCACCAGGACAGTAATTTCTGTCTTCCCCATCCTCTAAATGAGGACTTCCCTGGCTTTGTGGCAAGAGTCCTCTGCAGCTCTCTGGGCATAGAGGAAGACCAAAGAGCACCTATCACTCCAAGTCCTGACCCTTGTTTTGATAAGGAATATGAAGGAAGTCAGCTAAGTTGAACAGAGAGCAAAACAAAAGGGAATTAAAATTTTGTGTTGAAACTTGCAGTTGCTTATGCTTTACACCTTGTTACACTAATAGACTAGAGCAGAATCTCTCTATCCTTGTCAACGTGTGGATCCAATTTTGGCTTATCTGCTCGCATGTGATCCTAAGTCAGCAGCAGGTAAGTCCCCCCAGGCCAGGAGCACAGGCTACAGTCCCAAACTGCAAACATTTCCTTCCCACTCCAGCACGGTGGAACTGAGCAGTGAGCAGAGACTGAAGACAGCAAGGAGCTCACAAGCTAGGGTAAGCACTTACAGGTTGTGACTTTACCTGGATTTAACAGCCCTGCACTGTCAGCTCAGAGAAGATGAAGTTGACTCAGACTGCTGACACTTCTACTCCTTTCCTTTTGGACTTTCCCAGTTATAGGCAGCATCATCATGTGGATGGCAGTGATGGCTGAAATAAAACAGATTTGACTTCACGACGTGTAACATACCTTGGGGCAACAAACAAGACAAAGAAGCCTTCACTGTGACCCTACCTGGACTTGTGTCCTCTGGCCAGCCTTGACAGAATGAATGTTTTACACTGGAGATAAGCACAAGGAAAGCAGCCCATTAGGAGAAGATGAAAGCTACATCATTCTTTAACTGAGTGCATGTTTTGTGCCACTTGCACACGCAGTCATCTGGGAGATGGCAGCAGAAAGTTGCATGATAGCAAACTTTAAAACTCTCTTTCAGGTGAAACTGCCACCACAGCAGCAGTGGTTTATGCTGGAACATTAAACTTCACAGAGAGAGAGAGGAGCTGCACCACAAGCTCTATTCAAAGGCAGCTGTAAGAAGCTGTCACCTCTTTATTTTTAGTTACCAGCTCTGATCTTACCCAGATGACCTTAACATTCACCAACATATCAAAAATAATGTAGATCTGACCTGGCAAGTTTGATCCCATGACTGCCAAAGCTGGATTCTCCCTCCACACCTCCTACTGCTAACAACCTCTGGGATAGAAAGAGCATTTTCAATGGCTCAAAGAATCCTTTTCAATACAGAAAAAAAGAAAAAGGATTTCTCAAGCTGAAAGCAGAAATCTTACAATATGCTGAAATGTCTTTCATTTATATGTAATTTTTAACTGTGGCCTTTAGCTGTCTAACAGACCCCGCATAGATGAGGTAAGCATTACCCTTTCCAGACAGATACCCTGCCATCTCTCAAGCTCTCTGTGCAGTCTCCAGATCTTGCCTCTTTTAAGGCCTTGAACCTGCTGTGTAGTGGAAATGAAACCGAGCCCATCTCCAAAAGCGCAGGGCAGCCCCTCGTACAAGATGAGGCAGAAAATGTGCTGGCAGCAGCCACTTGAGAGACCCATGGCACACACCTTATCAGTTACAGAAGAAAATGATATATTCTGCTGGGTTAATTAGGAGATTAAGAGAAGGTAATGCAGTCATGTTTCCCTGCTTGTTTAAAGGAGTGGAAGCTAGGGAGAGAATTTAACGTCGGTTTTCACTAGAAGAGATAAAAAGCGACAGGGACATAATAAATATAACACCTTCTGCCTGAGTTGCCTGGGATACAGCATCTAGGAAAGAGAGACAGAGTGGGTGAAGTACAAACCAGTCCCAATTCTCACAGCAATCATCACCACCAGAATACATTCATGTTGTGCCATTTTCCATCTTGTTATAATCTTTGTCACAAGAATGAGGTTATTGGACAAGAAGGGCTTTTCCATATTGGCTTTAGCAGTATTGCTGCCATTTCCTTGATCTTTTCAATATTCTGTAATTGATCGGTTTGCTATCTCAATTTTCCCTTGTTTACAGCCTCTGTACCTTGTAGCTGACCAGACAATTCAAGTAGATAAAGGACCACTGAAAAATCCCTGCCTTGTAGCACTCTGTTCTGCCAGAGTAATCAAAGATCAGGGGTCACATATTTTGGCTGCTGTAAATAGGTGTAGCTGCAATTATGCCAGTTGGGTTTATTCCCTGCTACAGGCCTTGAGCAAGGCCCATTCTGCAGTCTTTTGAGTAGCCTTACAGAAATGTCAAAATAAACCTGAAGTTTGCATAAAAAGATGCAGAGTTACAATGCCTCATTCTTTGTGGATGGCACTTTTGGCGAAATAAAAAATTCTAAATAGATTCTGCCTAAAAAAATTGCAAATAATTTTTGAAGAGGAAAATCTTTAAGATTTAAATTCTTTACAGCAGTTCCCAAATTCAGCTTTGCCTGTACTGGAAGCAGAGCTTTGAACCTCTTCCTGGCAGTGCTGACATCAGCCCTTTGCAACGGCACAGAATCCTAAGCTACATGTTAAAGCCTGCCATACCTTAACGCTTCTTTTCCATCTACTGCGCCAGGCCTTAAAGTACTCCTTTGGTCTGCAACTCCATTTTCCTTCTGTAGAAGGGAAACAATGGTGTTTTTTCCATCTCATTTACTTACATGAAGAATTTTTGAGAAAGGCTCCAAACTCTAGCATGCCTAACATAATAGCCAAATAATTTCAAACTTGCCCCATCACAGCTTGAAACCGCTACTTACCACCAGTGGCAGGAGTTGTTAAAGTAGGTTGGTTAGCCAGAATCATGGGTCAGAATTCCCTGCCAGGACAAAAAGCACCTCTTTCCATGTAATGTGTGGAAAACCTACTCTCTGCCCCGTTAGGGAAAAAACAACGCTTTTGCCCACTGACACATGAGCTTCTTTCAGGAGCCAACAGTGACAGAGCCCCTCTGGCAGCACGAATTGCATCCCCTCTGCTATGTGTGGAGCAGCACAGGGATATCAGCGTCCTGTGGATGCAGCTCTGCCCAAATACATTTGCACAGGGAAGTTTCTTGGATGTTGCATCCTCACCAAAATTGCCACCACAAGCCCCATGCACCTCTTGGGCAGTGAGAATGTCATTTGTGCCCAGAGAGCAAGGGATCCAGAAGCTGCCCTCGAGCTCAAATCTGCCAGCTGATGCTGCAATTATCAGGCAGCTTGCGAAGACTGTATGGAAATTTATAGCGAAATAAGCAACTGGGGAGAGCAGAGCACTCCCCGAGTGGGTGACACACTTACTGCATTGATTGCATCCGAGATGGACCCAGAACAGCAAAGGTCAGCACAGGGCTGTTCTATAGAGGCTGCTTATTTTGTCACGCTGCAGAAAAGTGTTTTTTGTTCCCAGTCCTACAGAAAAGTATTAAAAGGGTTACATTCTGTAGGCATGCAACATACTTTCCACCACACAGGATAAAGCATAAATGCTCAAAAAATTACAATATCTTTGAACCTTCCAGATCAATCTGATTGAACTACATACATCATTTAAAGTTTACAATACACTTCCTGACATCAAAGCACAGGAAAAAAAAAGAGCAGAGCCTGTTTTTTTAATCAGACTGATCAGAAGTACTATGACACCTCCTCTATGGAGTTTCAATAATTCAGTGATTTTCTTTTAAATTGCAGTATTTTGTATATTTTAATCTCGTTTTATTTAGCTGCCTTTGAATTTGTTTCCAGGAAGCTCCTGTGTTAGAATCCTGCTATTATTTTTTGTTGTTGTTGGTTTGGCATTTTAGGTTTTTAATGTTCATAAGAAACCTGAACTGGGAATAATTTGGCTTATATTAGTAAAATCAATTGGTTGAAGAAAATTCAAAACCTGAAGAATTACCCCAAAAAATCACCTTATACTGATCTCAGTTATTATGGACCTCTCTCCCTCCGGAGTTAACTTTAACATCATTTTCTTTATGCCTAAACAGCTCATATCCATTGAATAGAGGCATATCATTTAGGATCAGTGCATAACTTGCCAGAAAAAAGCTGCTTTGCTTTCTCCATCTATGTTGGCTTAGTGAGAGGGGAAGCCCTTGATTTAGAGGAACATATTTAGCTCTCGTAGATCAGTTTATCTGCCTTGATATCAGCTGTCTTATGTGCTTTTCATAGAATCATGCAATGGTTGTGTTGGAAGGGACCTTAAAGATCATCTGGTTCCAACCCCCTGCCATAAGCAGGGGCACCTTCCACTAGACCAGGTTGCTCAGAGCCTTATCTAACCTGGCCTTGAACATCTCCAGGGATGGGGCATCCGCAGCTTACCTGGGCAACCTGTTCCAATGCCTCACCATTCTCATAGTAAATAATTTTTTTCCACTATCCAATGTAAACCTACTCTCTTTTAGTTTGAATCCATTCCCCCTTGTCCTGTTACTACGTGCTCTTGTAAAAAGTCCCTCCATGTCTTTTTTGTAGGCTACCTTCATCAGTTGAAATTCAGTCCCTTGGTTTTCCTTTAATTTCCTAACAATTTCAGTAATGTGCAAATTATGCTAGAATACTAAAGTAGCACAGCTTCTTTTCTAACCCTGTGCAGCAAGCAGAGGTCACTAGGTAAGCTTTTTCTTCTTTGCTCTCTGAATTTTAATTGTGGTTATTTCAAAGCCTGGGTCTAATTTCCAACACTAATTTATAATGAAATCTCTGTATTTTGCTTAGCTCCTGGCTTTATATTTCTTGTTTTCTGGGTTGCACTGGATATTGTTAGCTGACTCCCTGCTGGGAAACCCCACATAATTGCAAAAAAATTTTGCAGTGCCCTTCCCCAAGGGGTTTCCAGGTAGAGTTAACTAGAATCAGATTTCTGCCCCAAAACTCAATGCCATTTCTTCTTTTTCGCCTCATCTCTAACACAGAGAATAAGCCAAATGCACAGACCTTAAAGAACATCTAAAACTTGCAATAATCAAGGACCTCATCATGAAAAGAGAGCTGGCCCAGCTTGGCATCATAGCAGCTTGCTGGAATAGTCACTAAGGGCAATGTGAAGTATGATGGTGACATTTAGAAGGACTGTAAGCCATTAGATAGAGTTAAAAGTCAAGCAAGTTGACCGCATGAGGCACCTAGACACTTCCATGAAATCTCTCACCAACAGTTCCCTGTGTTTTGGTTCATTTGTTAACAGAGCCAGCCCTCCTCCCCTGCTCAGTTCTCTGTGGATGCTAGGAGCAGCCAAAATGCAGGGTCCTTTCTGCAAGCTGGGAACTATTTGCTGCAAGAAACGTCACAAGCTGGCTCCAAATCAAGGACACTTTAAACATCAGCCCTGCAAGCTTCACTTAGATGCAGAAAGTGCAAGCCCAGCCACCACTGAAAAATGTTTACAACAGCAGCCAGGTAGGAGCAGCAATGTCACTGCCTCACTGAGGATGAGATACCCCCTTCACCAGCCTCTGCAGCGCGACAGGGCTGCAAGGCAAGCGGGAACACTCAGCAGAGCACGCAGCCATCTCACATGTCACTTGTTCCACCTCTATCATTCCTTCCTAGTGTTAAGTTAAACGGATCATTGCTGGAGCTCCAGCCTAGGAATCCTTGCTTCTGCTTGCCAATGGGAATATTCCCACAAGCAAGGTCTGAGCAGCCTGGCTGCAAGACCCTGCATTTCGCTCTAGCCCGGCCACCACCATTGTGCTGCGTTTGATTTATGGTTAATATTCCTGTCAGCACCACAGGCCTTTGACACTCCAACCACATTACTCAATTCCACCTACCGCTGCCAATAACAGGCGCTGAAGTTCCAGCTCCCAGCAGCTTGATATGTGAAGCTGAAGAATCGTTAGATTATCACCAGTTATGCAGACAGCACATTTGACAGACTTGCAATGATGTTTTCAGCTGTCAGCTATTGCAGCTACCGCGTGGAAACCACAAAAGGGGCATACACTGAATATGCACTATGAAGACACCTACTTTTTAAGAGGCAGGCTTCTGGATAAATACGTTTTATAACATAATTGTGGCAACTCAAACTCATCATCTTTATGTCTTGGCAGAGAGCAGGTTTTCCACATGCAAATTAATCATGGTAAGCTTGTCTCAAATCAACGCTAAAAGACATGGTGGGCACAAACATTTTCAGCACTGATTCTGCGCTGTAGCAAGCTCTCACATGACAAATGTCTGTAGTACTACAGCTCACCTCTGCAGGCAACAGTTGTAACTGAACTGCATATTTGGTCGATTAAAAGAAATAAATATTTTTCCATTGAAAAGATTTACCAATATAAAGGGAAATCAAAGTTATAGAAGTCAACATTTCAACTTATATGGACACGTCTGCAGTTTCTTAAGACAGGCAATCCACATCACTAATCTCTTAAAAATTATGGTTTAAGTTGGTTATTGTTGGGGCAGGGGGAGAAGAGAGGCTTATGCTGCACATAGATTTACTTTGATTATTTTAATGAGAGGGTAATACAGAAGCATTAAAAGACACACATTATCCTGATTAATAAATTCTTTGAAAGTAGCATCATCGTTTCTTTGAATCCTACCTTTAGAGGACACAATCCACAGTTTGTTTGCAGATACTATAAAATAAATAACAGTTATTTTTTATTGCTAGTCACTGTTTTTTCATAACACATATTGATAGATTCCTATTTCAGTGAGCTGTCAAATGTACCCAACTACTACTTTCATGTAAATTTTCCACTGGTCTAATAAAATTCAGAACAAACACACAAACAACAGTAGTTCAGGGGAGTTACAAGGACACAGCAAGCATCCCCTGGGTTCTCTGCCCCCACAAAATTCTTTTGCAACTATTTAAAAAAACTGGAGTGTGTTTTATTTGAATACCTACCAGGCTGAGTATGGGATGTTGTATTTAGCCTCTGATCTCACTGAAGACACAAGCACAAATACTTGTCTTCAGTCCTGAAGAAGGTTGGACCATTTCAGCACAGACAGTAGAAGAGCCAGAGAACTGCAATATCTGATAACTACGTTTTCCCCTCTGCTACTAATCCTGCAACAGAGAAGAGTTATCCTGAGTTAAGTATGACCTAACTTTAGCAGAAGCATCCAGAGGGGCTGTGGGATTTTATTTCTTGTAAAAACTCATCTGGACAAGACTCAAGAAATCTGCATTATACGACCTGCTTTGTGCAAAGGGTCAGACCAGAGACCTCCAGAGACCACTTTCACACTCCATTCTGCCCAAATTTTAGAAAGGTTTTGAACTCAAGAGGGCTCTCTGCTACCACTTCCGTAAACGCTGGAGACTCAACAGTATCACAAATCATCCCCATCCCACAGTGAACAGTCCAAGACAGGTAGATAAACAGCCTGTGCATTACTTTTCCTGAGACATGTTTTCCCCTGTGAGGAAGTGCTCTGATTTGCTTCAAATACTCAGGAACAGAACCTTAGAGAAAAGGCCCACAACCAGCATTATCTCACCTGTGCTATTTGCTCAGCACCATGTGGATTTTAGATCAGGACACTCCATAAAGGTGGAGGTTAGACCATTAGGCATTCTGTCATCCAAAACTAATAAAGAACAGGTACCTTTAATTTGGGAATGATTGCATGCATTCCTTAGCTGCTGCAATGAAGATCTTTGCAAGCAAGAAAAAAGAGGCAAGCTGCTGTTTCAGGCAGCATTTCAGTTGTTTTTCCAAGAGATTTTTTTCACATGGTCATCAGAAAAAAGCCTACTAGTTTTATCACATAAGAAAAAGGGAGCTTGGGGCACAGTGCCTGAGTAATATAAACCAATGTTTGGGATTCTAGGTTTTGTACTAATGGCTCTGCCACTCACAGCATTTTGACCAGCGGGCCCTGGGCTTGTGGCGTTACTTATGTGACTTCATTAACAGCACACACAGCTGGAGATTTGCACAGTGGGGACTTATCTCTTAAAAAAATAAAAAAACAAACGGGAGCAGTTGAGAGTGTTCCTATTGATACTGAAAGCAACATGAAGAGCAAACATGCTAACAGCACAGGCAGACAGGTGTGCAGCACAAAGAATAAAAATAGTGCAGCCCTCTGTTGAGCAACTTGTATTCAAGATTTATTGATTCTATCTTCCACTAAATGAGAAATAAGTGAAGCAAATCAAAGCATAAGCTAAACGGAGCAGAGCAACGTGAAACCTGTGCGGGATGAGCAGCTCTGTGCCCACCGCCTGAGGCAATCTGCTGCTGACGGATAACGTGCCAATGCTAATCAGATGATCGGTTCCCCTTACCATTAGGCATTCTGCTAACTAAGCATTCACTCTCCTGTGGCTCCTTTAGGAATGCCAGCTCAACTTCTTCCCTTCCCTTCATTTCAATATTCTTGTTATTCCTCCATCTCAAGTGCAGTCCTGGAGATGCTGACAGCACCACCACTCCCCACCCCATGGTACTAAGCACCAGCCAGCCTGCAGCAGTGCACTGCCAGCCCTCCAAATGCTGCCAAATGTCTTGCCCTTTTGAGAAAAAATATGTGGTCCTGCAGAGCATGGGCTGCCAAAAGACTGTGTGCTGATCCCTGAATGGGTATAAGACTAAGTTACAACAGGGATAGTAGAGTATGCAGTGGTCAGAAAGGAGCTACAATTACTTCTTTGACAGGCTGAGAACCTTTCTTGTGCTCAGAGCCCAAAAAGTCTTCAGGCAGCTTTTGCTGGTCACATGAATTTTTGTTTTATCCAGCACTAAAGCATTAAAAAACTGCAAACAAACAACACCAAAACCACAAAACAGCACCGCAACAGACGGTGGAAGAAGCACAATTGTAGACTGTATCAGTTTCAAGGCCATGAATTTCCCATCCCAGCTCATCTTATTCAAAAGTAAATATAGCACAGCTTTCTGGCAAGGAAAAAAGAGAAATGCTCTCTTTGGGGCATCTCATGGGACCACAGAGCAGGAAGACACACAACAGATTTTACCCGTAATTGATGCTGCCTCCTGAATGGCTGGGCTGGCTTAAAGGGTCTGATGCAACGCTCTTGGAAGTCGGTGGTTTCCCTTAGGCTTTGAATACATCCCAGTAACTGATACGTAAAAAAACGGTCCTGTGAGAGGAATGATGTACAGAGTGAAAAAAATCCTTCTGCATACTAAATGGGATTGATTCGTTCTAGTATGTGCTCGATCATCTACTAGCAAAAAAATATAAATGTGTGCTTGTGTTTATATTCTCTGTTGAAGAAGATATATTCCAGAATGAGTAATGTTACTCAACTGCCGAGTCAGACTGCCACTCACCATGTCAGATACATCACATACAAGCTCTGACACATTGCCTGCTAAATGAGACAGATTAGCTCTTCCTCTGAACATATCAGCCTTTAACTGGCTATATTAACAACTGGGCCAGGCAGGCAGCATGCTCAAATTTACCACCTACAGATTCACAGAGATAATTTAGTAAGCTGCATCTTCACAGAGTGCCTCTCCCACCACAATCTAAAATAAGGTAAGCTGGATATAATGTGCCTACCTGGAATCAAACTCATTGCTATGCAACAGCCTTTAATGGAAAATATATCACTTTTGAAAATTTGGCTTTCTGGGGACACACTAAGTGTATGTCTGGGTGAAGTCACTGTCAGAAAATGTTAGAGTCTGCAGTAGTTGCACAGAAATAGTATTTTTAATTTTTTTCTGCAAAGTTGATTATTACTGCTCAAACACAGGAGACACCAGCCAAACTGCTCAAGTAACTGGAACCAGAGATTCAGCACTGTAAGAACAGAAGTGCTCTCTCTAGCATAAGAGACTCAGCTTTTCGTATCAGAGACATCTCTGGAAAATTTATCAAGCAAGCAAACAAAAAGATTCCCCCCAGGACAAGCAGAGCTCACATACTTGGTCACTGCTGATGCTTGTACTACAGGGTAAGGTACTTATTTATCCGTGTGTTTAAATACCTATTTCCTTAGAGCTCAGCCTCAGACTTCAGATGGCGCTTTAGTTCTTTAGGGAGCACAAAATTACCCACTGCATGAGATGACCTGAGGTTGATTTACTGCTGATATTAGCTTTTTGTCAGTGAGATAAGGGGGATTATAGGATACTATTCTCCATTTACCTTTACACCCATTTCCAACAGAGCCACCTCAAATACACCTTGGGAAGCAGGCAGAGTGGAGAGATTAAGGATGAATAGGCTGTCCAGCACTTGCATTTCTGAGTTCTGCATCATTACAGATTTTCATCTCTTTTTTCATGCCCATCTAATATAAAATACATAATAAAACATGCTTTCTTTGCTTCCCAAGCCACTAGCTCAAATTAACAGTTACTGCCATGCAAACAGGGAACAAGGAACCTTGTACTTTCCTGTACATTACTTTTATCCAGTTCCAACTATCCAAGAGTCTGAGCTCTTCATGGAAGTGGGCCAGGTGATGCCCACTTGATCCATGCCAGCACACTCTCCTTCTCATGGTAACAGGAACGGATCATACCAAGCCAAACAGTCCCACATGCTGTGGCTGTTGTTTTGTGAGGAGCAGGAGAGAGAACTGTTCCTTATCATTCCCCCAAGTAGGAGGGAACAAAGTTTTAACACCTGGGAATTAAGTCCCTAGCACATCTAGGACATTGTTTTGCTCTCCTCTATCTGCTGTGCATTAACACAATACTGATCATACCGGAAACCGCCAGGGGTATCAGCTGAAAGCTGCTGAAAGAGGAACTATATGTTTATTTTCAGGAAAACAAAGGTATGCCTTTCAAGGAGACTACAGCCCTTGCTAAAACTTTCAGGGTCACCATCAGGGATGGAACTATTCAAGATTAAGACTGTACTGATGCTGGTGGACCCGTTTCACTGTCAACACTGGTGTTTAGAGGGGACCTCCTCCAATCACTCCATCTCATGTCAGCAAATCTCTTGTATGTCACACACACCACCACCTGTGCTAGTTGCCACTGTCGGCATCTCATCAACTAACGAGCAACTAAGATAAGTAAATCAAGTGCAAATGCAAAATGGTCAGATCTAGAAACTATCTACGCCAGTAGCTCCCACAGAAAAGCATGGGAGCAGGAAGAGGTTAAGCCCTTCTGTGCCTCTGTTTATACAACTGCTTAATAGAAGCTGAGCTCCATGGAAAATCTAATTCATGGTCTATGGCTTAATTTTGTCCATTTATTTCCTTTCAGCAAGTAATATCTCTTTTGTTATTTTAATTTAGTCTTTGGGGTTTAGTCTTTTGCATTAATTTTAATATTCACTCCATAGAAACAAACTGATATGTCAACTGTTAGGCACATGGAGTTCCAGCTAGAGAGGTTTATAGCTGGAGTTTCTCTAAAACACAGAACCCTGAATAGAGGCATAGTAAAAGCCACACAGGTGAAGTGAGAGAATGCAAGAGATGATGACAGCACGATTTTGTGATGAGGCCAAACATTACTAACACAAATAGCACTTGCAACTGCAGCAAAAAAGCAACTGCGCTCGGCTTTTCTTTTCTTCGTTTTTGTGGTGTTTGGTTTCTTCCTCCTAATAGCAGCACAGTTAAAATCCTTTCAAAAATTCATTTTAACACCTCTTCCTTCCCAGAATAGAAGTGCCGTGCAGAGAACACCAAAGTTTCTCCAGCAGTCTTACTCTGAAATGGCAGAATCTCTTCCCAGTGACATGACCGCACAATCTGGAATTATGGAGACTGACGTCTGTTAGCCCATTTGTTAGCCAACACCTACAAGACCACCAAGTAAAGTTGTCCAATAGACTATTATGAGATCTTGCTTTCAGCAGCTTATAAATTTACCAGTGTTTTATCATTTCAACTGAATTTTGTTACATCAGGTATTTTCCTCACAACAAGCACTACTAAAAAAGCCAGTAGGAGGAGGGAAAACTGTTTTATTTTGCTTGCGTTGAAACTTTGAGAAGGAGACCCACTTTGATCATGGTATAGGTTTTTGTCTCTTTTTTGGCACCTCTGCTGTCTAACATGCAAAAGCTTTTCTGAGATGGGGACTGTGCCTCCTTCTTATGAGTTCACTAGAGTGCAATAACAGGCAGATTCATATAGCAAGATTTCCTATAGACAAAGAGCACACAAAGGAAAGAGGATTTTTATTAATATAACTTATAACAAAGTCTGTTCAAAACCTCTGTCTTCCTTGTGAGATCTGGGTGAAATTGGTCAACAGACTCAGAAGTTACTGGAGGGCAGTTAAAGCAGATTGAAAAGGGACAGGCAGACTGTGATCTCAGCACCTTCACATTCTTCAGCAAAAATTCCAGGCTTCTAAAGCCTCTGTTTTCTTTACTTAATTGTAGCTCTTCATGAGGTGGAAGGCTTTACATTTTGTGCAAAAATGGTCTATGTGACAGAGACAGGCCATGCCCCCAGTCAAAAAAAAAATATCCACAAGAAATTTGGCAAGGTGCCAAAAGTCAAACGTTGAAATAAGGTAATAGAATTCATGAAGAAATCTAGGCAGAGACTAAGTTGTTCTGGTGAGATGGGACAGAAGAGAGAGACAGGGCTGGCTGAGAAGAGGCCATTGGCATCTAGAAACACAGGATCTTATATGAAGTCAAACCTTATATGAGATAAATCTTTGAGAAAGGAAAGGACTACTTTAAATGTCATGCCTGGTGTTGTAGTTCTTCATACCAGCTAAGAACTTGTTATCCATGGCTTTTGTTTCAGGGCAGCACACACCCAGTACTAATGATGTGGTTTAACTTTGTAAACCTGATGACACAGTGGAGCACAAGATGGTACCAAAAACTCTGTCTGCAGACCTCCGTAAAACCCAGATTCAAGAATGAGTGCACTCCTTCAATCCAATTCCCATCTGCTACACTGCAACAGGTTCAAATTTTCAGTAGAGCATAAACCCCAGATATTTGCACTGAGATCTGTTGTGTCATACAGTAAAATTGCCAGCCATGCAAAAACACGACAGCAGGTTGTATTCCGGACTGATGTCTAAAGATATAATTCAGAGCACAAAGTCTTCGCTTACTGTAATGGGTTATTTCTTGTTACAGTAGATCTGTTAGTGTTTCTCACTCTGTTCAGCACAGTAAACAACATCTATAGCTGTTCCCTTGGCAGTCTCTGGAGACAAATGGTTTTGATAGCTGTGTTTAAAATGGGCAATAATGGATTTTATGGTGAGCTGGTAATTGGAAAAAAAGCTTTGGGAACAACCTCTACTCAAAGTTAAGCACAGTGAAGTATTACAATCAGTCCTTTGAAAAAAACCCAAACATTATCAGGACCGGATGTGCCGAATATGACCCACCTCTGAATTACCAATAAAAGCAACATCCAAGGACCATCACTGCAGTGTCCAGCTGGCAAACAGCTGCCCCATCTCCTTTTCCTGGTCACAAGCCCCATTTCTCTGGCCTGCAGAATCATTCAGAACCGTCTCCCTTTTTCTATCCATTTTTGTTGTAACAGTTGGAGAAGGAATCTCCAGAAATGGAGACAGTGAAAGAGGGGGTGGACCAGGTGCCATCACCTCTTTCATCACCACTGTTTTTTCAGTCAAACTACCTATCATGGGTCAACTTTCATGGCCCTAAGGGTGGAAAACTCCACAGTCTTCCTACTGCAGAATTTGGCTATAATTTTTTATGCTTTCTCAGGTGCATAAGACTTTATTTGCTTTTCCTCTAGAAAATGCAAGTGACGGTTATAGTCCTACATCTCCCTAAAGAGTTGGTGCCAAGCCCATTGCCAAAATGAGAAAACTGTTTCAATCTCAAATACGAAATTGTTGGCATTCCCACACAGCTCAAGAAGCAGTGCCTATGAACATTTTCTTGGGTTTGTCATAGCAACACCATATATATTAGGAATGAACTGCAGGTCAAATAGTCTGGCAATTCACTTGCTAGCTTAGCAGCTTGAGGCTCTGCCTCAGGGCCTTTCACACCAGCAGCTATTAGCTACAAAGAAATGTCACCTGTGCTGGTCATTATTGTTAATTATGGAATTCCTCTATTCACACATCCCTGTACTAAAAGCTTTTCCTATCAGACTGCTTCCCTCACCACTCAGGACCAGGTTGCTGTGATTATCATACCTGCAGAAGCACAAAGCAGTGCACTTTAGAGTCTTAGGAAAAGACAGACTGCTACAATTTTATCTGCACTGGCTCCAGTAACACCGACCAGACAAAGGACTAAAGCCCTGCTCATTGCTGTCTTGCACTCTCTTATTTTACAGAGCTACCTAGGATTCAGGCTGCCCACAGTCTTGAGGTATATGGAGCCAGAACTCTTCAACGAAGCCCATCTGGGGCAGATGAGAACTTAGTATCTGGTTAAGAAAACACAGGATGGATGGCATTTATGAATTCATGCAAGACTTTTCCTCAAAAGGCAAGGACAACTCGAAAAGAGAGGAAAAGGGACAGTAAGTCTACAATGTTCAGAGCAAGCTACCTACATCTGACGGAAAAAAGTTTTCTATTCCATATGATCTGTGAGCTGCCTGATGTGCTGTGCTTATGCTGCTCTACAACACAGACAAGGGCTGAAGCAAAAAATGGGATGAAGTGCACTTTCCACAAGGAAATGAAAGCTGGAAACAACCACATGGTAGCACAGAGCCTTCATGCATATAACTACAACTACCACAGTAACTGATTTGTTTAAATTTTGCAGGTTTCCATTAAACCAGTAAGGCCCAAAAGACCATCACCTTCCCTTAACCAAAGACAATTTTGATTCACAGCTTTCAGCTCACCCAGACGGAAGATTTTAAAGCTCTTCTCACTCCTGAGCCATTTTTCCAAAATACTTCTGCAGGAAGGCAACCAAAGTGGCTGCTACTCAGTGACATCTGCATATACCATAAAGCGAAAGACATCCTTCCGCTTCCAGCAGGAATTGCTGCAAGATGCAACTATCCTTGCAGATATTTATCCCTAATTGCCCCTGGAGGATGCACTCACTACCCCTTAGGTATCAGTCAGCAATTTAAATCCAGAGTCCTTATTTCATCAAAACCTTATTTGTCCTGGAATCTGTAGTTTCTTTAGGAAAAACATTCAGGAAACATCTCTCTTCATAAATCCAGTCTAAAAGGTCCCTGGGAGCTAATATGATTGCACACTATAGCAAATAATTTCTAATAATTTATGTCTATTATGACATATGGATATAACAGCCAAGGAGTTATCCTGAAAACTATCTGAAATGTGAGTTCAGCATGCCTTTCACTTCTTGAAAGTTTTATGTGCAGTATTACTGGGGAGTTGGACTCAACAGGCTAAATAAAGCTTCCTCTTGCTTGTCCAAACTGAAATGTAAAATAACACAGGGGAAATAAGCATTTCTTTTCCACACAGCAGCACATACAAAATTTTTTCACCGAAAAAAAGAGCTACAGCAGTCAAGCCTCTGGGTCATTCATCTCTCTGTGAAAAGGCTAGTTAAAAGTATATGTTAATGTTCCCTGCCAGTTTTTCTTCTCTTAGCCTCTTCCTTCCAGGGCTTTCATTATGTTCCCCCTTCAATGTAGTTTTAAAAGGTTTCCTTGTTTGACAATTTTGCTGAAGGCAATTATGTTACTTGCTTTCTCCTGAGCTCAATATACAACAGCAGAAGTGGTACACTGTACATATGGTTAAGATCTGTTTTAAAAACACTTGCAGATTGCTATCAAATCTTTCTTTGTGGCTTGTCATTTGTGTTTAGCAGATTCTGTGAAGAAGCTCTAACACTCTGATATGGGGTAGTCCCTCGTTTGAAACTCAAGAGATGAAGTTTCTATTGTTCAGCAGCAGAGATGGTTCTGTATTAAATTAAAACAAGAAAAAACTATGTAGGATCTAGCAAGGAAAATACACGTCTTGGGATGGCAGCCCAGCTTCATGTGCTTCATTAAGTGTTCATGAATCAAGACTATTCACCTTTCTGATGAGAAGACTGTTCTTATTTTCAGTTTGCAATTGCAAAAAAAGGCACACTGGAGGTCATAAGGGGCTTCATCTCCAGGGCACTCTGCTGTGTGCATAACAGTTTGATATTCACCTGCCATTACCAGAATGCAGTACAAATCCTGCTGTAAGACTCAGCTGCTTTGGCTAAACCCAACTACTTTACCTGCTTTGGAATTATCAAAGCCAACATACAAGTAATTACACAAGCAGAAGAGTTTCTGATGTTTCTGAGTGCTTTCATTGAACACATCTCTCTGGCACATGGATCCCCTAGTGTACAGTCATATAGTTGAGCTCAAATTTCAGTCTTTCTCTTTAGTGGGGCACTGATAAGGTTTGAACCCTCTGCTTGACCTCATACTTTCAGAAAGCATGGAGAAATTCAGCATGGTCAAGACTCCTCCTCTCTAAAATCAGATTGAAACCAGGAAATAAGTTAAAATATTACCAAGGTGGAGTTGTAATATGGGATGGATTAACAAGACAGCAGTGCTGTGACTTCAGAATGAGTCACTCTCCCTTTGCGGCTGTCCTGTTACCATCCCAAATAACACTTCGAGGAGGGATTCTCTTTCTCAGCCACCATCTCAAAATATCCATCCTCCTGGGGCAAAACCCACTGTGCCTACAATATAAACACATCTTATTTTTACCCTTTTGGGAAAATGTAGTCCAGTCAGGACCGTAGCATCACTCTGGTCCATAACAATCCCACAGGTGGGAATGTGACCCCAATAAAAAACCTGGGTACATTCAAGTGAATTGAAGGAAATGTAAGAACCTAAATTGCCTGAATTCAGAGAGTTCGAAATGATAACTTTAAGGTCACATTATCTTAGTTTTTGCGTCCGTTTTTGCTTCTTTTAAACATTTTCTTTATCAAGCTGGCTTTCTCTATCAAGGGAATTTAAAATTATGTGCAAGCCATTTAGGTACACAATGCATATTACTACAGTACAAAGGACATTTGGAAAGCTGAAATTGGATGAACTTTGCAAGAAAAAGCCAGCTTGGGGAAAGTTATTTCTATGTATCACTGCCAAGTTTAAGTAATATAGTAATGACATGGGACTGGACACATAAAACACCATCTGGATAATTAAAATATACACGAAGGTGATATGCAGACAAGTATCATCTGAATGTTAACAAAGTAAAATGGTAAAAAAAAAATTAACCCTTCATGGGCACATTGATGTCAGAGAGAGATGTTACAGAAGAGTAGGGAAATCAGCTTCTCTGACTCACACCATGTGCAGGTCACACCAACATTTTAGCCGCAATTCTGTAGTGCATTTAATGCTTATATAACTTAAAGCATAGGCTCTGTGATTGTAAATCCTTAAAGTCACATATAATACGCTTAAGTGCTTTTCGTCACTTCAAACAAGTCTGCTGCTCTCTCTCCCATCACTTGTAAATCACACTGCATTTTCCCCATCTCTTTACATCACTGTAGGTGTAGTCGCACGTGTGTAGTCTCAGTGGAAGTTGGTCTTGCAAGTCAAATGGTGCAACATGGCTCTAACATTATAAAATCAGGAACTGAATTATTACAGTTGATAAAAAATTTTTGTCAAGTTCCTAACAACTCAGTTCTTCATCCCAGACTGATCAGAAGGTGGCAGTATTTCAAAACATTACTTTTTGGTTTTACCAGAGGGGCATTTATTTTTTAATTGTCTACTTGTTAATAATGAATTTTATTATTCCTAACATTTAAAGGTCAAGAGCTGTAACTTCTAGTGGCTGAGGTGCAGTGGAAGCAGTAGCATGCATTAGGCTGCAATTTTGAAGAGAATCTGGTGAATCCATTAGTATGGGGAGACATAGAGGGCTGCATTTGCTTTCTAACTGCTTTTATTTGCTGTAAAATATTTGTTAGATGCTTTTAGAGAAACGACCTATAAAAGATGAGATAAGAATTTCCAAGGTGTCCAAAGCTTGTTCTTGTGTCCCAAAGCAGTCCCTAAATTCAACAATGTTCCTGGGAAATATTTTGTCTGATTTGTACCCTGTACCTTCTACAGATTTATATGAACTATCCCCTTGCACACTTCAAACTGCCATCCTTTGTTTTAACAACAACCCTACACACTGTGAACTGCTCTTCCTGAAACTAAAAAAGTCCTGCTCTTGTCTTGCAGCTGCCACTGCTTTGTCTTCTACCCCTGTACAATAGAAAGCGGATTTTAGCAGTCACCACCCTTTAGCACCTCTCGCTTTACATGCACAGAAACATTTCGCAGTTTGCAGAAAGACATTCACTGAACAGCTTCATAGCAAATCCAACCGTGGCTTGAAGCTCCAAATAATAGCTCTGGATCACCCAGCTAGTGTATTCAGGGAAGGCAGTGCGAACAAGGTGTGAGTCTACAGTCTGGCTTTCCCACGTGCATGGCCCCACAGTGAAGCTGTCTGATCGAGTTAAAAAGCTGAGAGAGAACAGAAAGTCTGCCTTCACTTGGCAAGTAAATCAGCAAAGGTTCTAACAGAAATGGAAAGGATGACAGAAGAATCTTTGCCTCCAACATTATTCTTCCATTATTTACCTCTGCTCACTTGTAACATGGTTTTGTCCAATAACTCTAGGAATACCATTCCAGAGTACAAAGGAGAGGGGGTAGAAGTTACAGACTAAAATACAGTTGCTCAGGCTAATACACGTTCTTCCTTATCTTTCTGTCTGCACAACTACAGGAATTATCCAGAAAAGAGGAAACATTTTGTTGGTGATTTGTTGAGCCTACTTGCTGTGTCAAATCATCTGTGCCAAGATATTTAAGGGAATTAAATACCATAAAAACCGCTCATGAGACCAAAACACAGTGAAAACATCCAAGCTAACAAAATAGTTCAGCAAGCTGAAATAAGGACTAGGAATACTACAGTATTCCTAAATCAACCTCAGATTGCCATAGACTTGAACTAAAATTCCCCAGTGTTCATGGAGGAGTCTGTTTGGATTTACAAAAGCTGTTTAAAATAATAGAAACAAAGAACATTCTGAGTTGGAAGGGACCCACAAGGATCATCCAAGTCCAGCTGCTGGCCCTGCACAGGACACCCCTAAGAATCCCACCATGTGCCTGAGAGCATGCAATTGCTATGAATACAGATTGTCAGCTTCCCTTGAATAATGCTGATCAAAATGACTATATTTAATATTTTGGGCTTACCTGGAAAAATAACTTCAAATACTGGATTTTGGATATAGTTTAAATTTTACTCACAATGAATCAATGCAAACTAGAGATATTTAGTGGATTTACTCAATGTGTACAGCAAGGCAACTGAAAGGAAGTTCCATCCACCTTTACTTTGATAAGGGAAAATTAGGCAGGGAGTCATGGAGTTAAAATGCTGAATGATTTACATCCCCAAATAACAAGAGAAGAAAATGAAATTCTGTTTCTATTTCTTGAGAGCAATTAAGACTGCCAGCTGCCTGGGCACAAAAACCCAAGAAAACCCACTATCTCCTGCTAACATTTTATTATAGTCACTGCCTGACAATCATTTTTGTCAAAGAGCCACGTTCTGTAAACACTTGTCAGTGGTCTCTGCTGCCTTGCTTTGCTCCTGTGGCGAAGCATGAAGTGAAATAGCGATGCAGGAGTATTACCACAGTTGCTTTCTCTCCTCTGACAATAACCGGGCTTCTTTGGAAGGACCTCCGTGTTGGCAGGCTGCTTTTCATTACAACAAGGCAGCCAATTTTGGATATCACATGCAGCTGAAAAATTGTGAGTAAACTGCCATTACTTGCAGTAGGAACTGGAAAGGCTTTGACTTGCAGAAGGGAAGATCACAGGCCAACAAGAAATTCTTTTTTATTTAGGTGGACTGGAGAGAAAATGAGGGTTCATGCCCTCAAATTGCAGCAATCCTTTGTACTGTTATCTTCTTATACAAAAGTGGGAGAGCCAAACACATTTCATTTGTACTCAGAGATGAGAGTTACCCCTGTGCTCAGTTATACTGGACAAAGCTCTATTGAATTGTCCAGGACAAAAGCATTCAGTTTGTATTAAGCACAGATTCTCCTTACAATGCCATCTGGTTTCTGAGGGACAAGTTTTACAAATACTTAAGCATCACTTTGCTTAGTGCTGCAGTGTTTAACTGGCCAAGGAGCTCGACTCTTACTTGCACGGGGAAGTTAGGCACACAAAGGTCAAAGCCCTGTTTGTTTCTGCCATTGCTTGGAGGTTTTCTGTTCAGCCAAGGGCACATAGCAGTTTACCACCTCTCTCCATGTGGGAAGTCAGCTGGGTCTGGACCAACAGAAACCCCCAGAGCTCCACAGACACATCTTTAGGAACTCAAATTTTTTTAAAATCTGTCTCTAAATATCTAAAGAAAACTAATCTTATTAGGGGTGATGTGATGCCAAAAGCCAGGTGTGTTTTGAAAAGCCTCTTAGTTTCACAAGCATTCTACTTCCCGCCCAGGGAGGAGTTAGAAGTCCCTCTGTACAGTACCTGATGCTAGAGTGAATATTCCTCCTACTGGTTTCCACTACACCTAGTTTCCAGAGAGGGATGTTTTTGCATTAGCATGATGCAGATTGGAAGAAAGCAGCTCTTCAGTGGCTGTGCCAGGCGAGGCGCTGCCACACACAGCTTGACTGTGTACATACTAAATGCTCTGATTCTCCTCCTAAATAACAGTGCTAAATAGAACAGCAAGGCAAAGTCTCTCATTACATGGGCAAAAGGAGGTAGGGAATGTGAGGCATCTTACTGGGTGGGCTTTCCTATTTGCACCTCTTTCTGTTTTCCTGGATTTGAGTTTTAAAATGGGTTATATTTTGCCTGCAGCGATTTCTTTTAATAACTGCAATTATTCTCTTCCATTGTTCTGACTCTTACAAGCAAATTAGGGAAATTCAAAGGCAATTTTCATGATTGTTTGTTGTCGGGGGCTTATGAATGGCTCTTCTCTTTCACTGGGACGTTTCATTAAATAAATAATGAGCGTGGCACGAGAGTCATAAACAGTCAGATAGAGATCAGTTAGTTTTAGGGACAGACACTGCTTGGTGCTTAGGTGAGCATGCAGGAGACACAGCAGGACTCCCTCCAGCTAGCTATATTTACAGTTTCCGTGTTTAAGAAATGGCAATTTTACCCTCCTCACATGCGAATGTGCGTCTTTAAAGATCACATTTTGCACGTTTTTCACACCCTACCCAGAAATCCATGAAAAGAGGGGGTAGTGTTGGGAGGTTTCACATCCCCTCTTCTCTCAGTGCTTGCATAGCAGGCAGAGAGAAGTTGCAGGCCACAGCAAAGGGCAACCTGAATAAATAACACCAGGACTTTGTGCCATACTGGGTGGGAAATAACATTCACAATGTGAGCTTACAACAACAGCAAGACTACATTTCTGGAAATAATCCAAAGTCAAAGCCTCCAAAAAAGACTCAAGCATCCATTTATCCTGCTCAAAATATCATGCAAATATGTCACTAAGTGGCATTCATCAATGACAGAGGATCAAGAACACATGCCAAATCATTTCATGTTCAATCTGGCTGGAGGAAAGTGAATGTACAAGACAAACTTAAGCTATTAACTTCCAAATGCTCCCCCATCTCTGAGGTTTTTAGCACAAAGTAGGACTAATTCCCACTTCCATTAACATGCATATACTCCTCTGCTTGATCACTGTAGAGACAAGCCAGGTATAAAGGACAAGCCTAACGTTTTTAGCCTGGTTTAGTTTTTTAAACCTCTGATCAAATCCAGCGAGGTGGGAAAAATCGCAGTCTAAGTTACATAAAATTCAATTGGATTCAATACATCCAGCATTGTGATATCCTAGTGGATCATAGAGGCTCAGCAGCATCAGGTGTCTTTTTAAATGTTCCCAGTGGGCACTCATAATTAGCCATGAGTCAGGCATCTGCATGAACCTAAACTTAATTCCAGCCCTTGCTGAATTACTTTACTATATAGTTTTTAATGTTGATGAAGCCAGAGAAACGAGAAGTCTCAGCAAAATACCTGTAACCTGGCTAACAATTCACGTGCAGAATCTTCTCTGCTTATCTAATATCATTTGTGCATCACAGATTTTGTGCAACCCACCTTGGCCACAGACAGAAATCAAACCATTCGCCTCCTGAATGACTCAGCAGGGAGAAAGTCAGAGACAGTGCTAAAATATCTATCAAACCCTGTGTTCATAAGGCGCTCTGAAGAAGTCCTGCTTCATAGACACAGCTTGGCAACCCGTATAATATAGAACTTCTTCTCAGAGATCTATGCTTCTGAGAATTTCTGAAAGCCCAGAGGCAAAAAAACAGCTCTGACAGAAGGAAATTAGCGAAACTCTCCTCCATCTTCTTGTCCCAAGGCAACTTGAGCCTAGTTCTGGAAATGTTAATCTATTCTCAGCAGCTCTTCTCACATAAAGACTTTGGACTACAACCTAAATAACCACTTTTTATAACTTTTACTCCAATATTTAGAATTTTCTTTATTTAGTGCCTTTGCAAGAGGCAACAGTGCCCAGCTTGGTCTATAAACTTGTTCAGCCTCATGTTCTCCTGAACTCTCCAGGACCAAGAAAAATTTGCTTTTCAACTGTTGGGAACAAAAGTAGAAGTTCTGTTCAGAAAATAGCTATATATGTGCTCACTCAAAATAGTATGTAGGTTACTGATATCTCTACAAAAACAAAGAACATTTGGACAAAAAGGAAAACTGATCTTGTGACTCCTGAATTTTAGCTATGAGGGTTTGAAGCGCTCCTTGTAGCAGTATCTCATCATGGAGAGACACCTTCCAGGTCCCTTTTTGCCTTGTCCCCTTTGGGCTTGGGTGTGTGCTCCAGGCAGCGGGTGTGCCCTGCTGCCCCGTGCTCTCTGTGCTCGCTGGCTGCCTCCTCCAGCCAGCCATGCCCCTGGCAAGGTCTCCTTCCTCCCCACCGTCCCAGTGGGCCTATCTCTGCCTGACAGCAGCAGCCACGACAAGGTAGAAAAGTCCATCCCTTTTGACAGCAAAACCTGGATAAAGCAGTGCTAGGAATGCAGATTTTATCTGGTAGCAGGGCTCTGCCCTTTCATGTCTCGTTTTGAGTGAGAGCGGGGGTGATACCAGATGGAGAGATACAACAGGACACCGCCAGCCTTGGCACAGCCGTCCCCAGTGCTTTCTGTGATTGCCTCAGACAATACATGTCAGAACCCCTTCTTGTGTACCCAGTCCTCTCCAAGCAGCCAGCTCCCCTCCTCCGCCTTTAGCCCCAGGTGTCCCTATCTGAGTCTACCCTGACATCTTCTCATACTCCAGAGACCACAAAGAGTCTACTGCTCACAGACTGAATAGGTAAAAGAGCCCTTTGCACCCTCTCTCTTCTACACAGCCATGCCAAGAGAAAGGTGACTCTTCCTCAGGGATCCTTAAACTTTTTTTTGTCACAAAATTTCTAGCCCTACCATTTCCTTTGAGATTATTCCCTATTTCTCTGTGTTAGGAAAAAATTAGCAGAAGAAAATACGGACGTGAACTGGTTTTGCATTTATTCAGATTTTTTCCCCAAAAAATCTATACCTACATGTAGCAGAAGAGAAAACCCTAGGCAAAACAAATCAGTAAACTTACCAAGGGAAATTTACACCATTCCATATCTCTGTTTTCTTACTCTCTGGTAAACTGAATTTATAAATTGAAGGGAAGGCATAAAAATAATCAATGCTTTCTAGAGCCGTTATTGGAAACACCTAATGACAAACAACTCGATTAGTAAAAAAAATCCCCAAGTCTTAATACTGTAGCCTCCTGCATTCTTGTATTGGCTTTGCTGTGTCCCTGGTCAATAGAAGCTTAGTTTATGATAATTTTAAAAAATGACAGTGTTTACTGTAAGGAATCATAAGCAGTGGTAAAACAGATAGAAAAAATAGGTCTGGGGAGTTAAGGAGAAATAATGACTGTAAGCAGCCCAGACATAACCCTTCTTTATTCCAAATGAGACTGTTGCCCGTTAAGCACGATTTTAAATAGCACGTGCTTGCCATTCCAATATGTAACATTTGAACTACTGAAATGATGTTTTCAATACAGAGCTTTATTAGAATAGGGTCTGATCCAAAGCCATTTTATGTAAGGAAATTTTCCTGCTGATTGGAACAAATGAAGTCATGAAACAAGGACAACCACTACAAGTAGACGGAAAACTAAGAGGAGATACAACAGCAGTAATCATCTACATAAAAGGTTGCAGGAAAAAGGAAGGGGGCAATCTATTCTCCATTTCCAGAGTAGACAGGATAAAAATAACAGACTTAAGTTACAAAAACCACCCACATTTCACAAGAAAAAAAAGATGACAACTTATTAGCAGTAAAGCACTGGACTTTGCCACAAGATGAAACAGTGATCTCTTTCTCCACCTCAAGAACAGCTACCGGACAGCTCTGAGGAGTGGCTGAGGCTCGTCTGGTTCTGCTTGGGTGCTGAAAGACCCCTACCTGCCCCAGTTCTGGCAATTCTTCCACTATTCCAAATTGCAGCAATTGGTGGCAGGATGAGAAACCCCAAATCCTTCCATGGTCACCAGTACCTAATCCTCCTCTGTTTCACAGGGAAAGGTATGGGACATAATGCAGCTGTTAGCATTACTCTTATCCTGGAGTGTAGGAAGAGGATGATCATTATGGAAAAGTACTGGAATCTGAGACAAGTGGGGTCCTTGCCACCCCCACAGCTCCCCCACTACATCCCTCGTTGCTTCTGGTAAAGCAGACACACATGCATTGTAGGAAAAGCTGTGGGCTTAAAATGGACATTTGCCTAACAGTAAATGAAACAGGCAGCAACATATTCAACACTATTCAGGAGATTTAGAGGCCTAATCCTGACTGGAAATGAGGCAGTCACTGCATAGTGCCACTTCTGAAAACAGAACCTGAATCTCAGGTGACATAGGAACCCTTACAAATCCTATTTCACATTTAACCTAAAATAAGAGCCACTATACTGCCATTCATAAGGAAATTTTATGTCTCTTTTTACAGTCCTACTTGTCATTTGGGTGCCAAACATGTCTATTTCATAAAGAGTTGATAAAGAGTTAATGTGCATGTTAGTATATAGTAAATCAGTTGTTACAGAGTCCAGCCATTGTGCAGGTTGCTTCCAAGTTTGGCCTGCAGCCATCTATGGCACCTTCAACTGATGAGCTAATAACGTCTGCAGTACACACCATCCACTCCTTCAGCCACCTATGCTTTCAATCTATCATTTATTACCTTTTCTAAACTATAGATAGACCCTTAATATAAAGAATGACCATTTTATGTTTGCTTGCCTGAATATATACGAGCACTCAGCCACATCATTAAAATAATTTTACTGCTAAGGCATACCTAATATTCCAAACAGATAGAGCAGAATTTAAATTAGGGGGAAAAAAGAGACGGTGATTCCTTGCAGAAAGGTTTAGAAATGTGACAGGAAAGAAGAAAATGGATTTGTACAAAATAACAAGTCCATAAAAATGTGAACTTTACTGAAAAGTTTTCTGAGCTTTGATAGACTCTCAGTTTGCTTTTAGCTTTAATTACGGTTTTGCATTATCCTTGCAATTTCTGTGTTCTCCTGACCACGGGAGCAAAAGTATTGAAATACCACCACTAACACACCAGGTGTTTTTAAGTCAATGCCAAAGCTTAAAAAAAGTCAGGTTCCGATTCCAGAAGAAAGTACATGCTTTCTACAGTCCTAAAATGCATCAGATCAGGGAGAACAGGTAATTAAGGCAACTGAGAACAAAAGAGGAAGAAGAAGGTTGTGTTAAAAATCCTAACCAAATACATGCATGTACCTTTAATTTTTGTAAAGGTTCAGGTCTGGAGTCATGGGCTAGGAGAAGGAAACCTCCTTTGTTTTCTACAAACATATCTCATTTCATGATTACAAAGAGAGGTCCAAATCCATGATTCAAAGGGAAATAAAAACAGTTCAATGTCCTCAGTGCTTTAAAATGACTTTCATAAATATTTGGGTGGCCAAGATTTGCAAACAGGCACAGAGACATGAGAACACAAGAGGGTACTACTGCTCAGACAAAAAAAGGACCCTTTTTTGAGTCTCCCTTTGAGCATAAATAGTCCTACACTCCAGCTGGGATGTTGCTCCTTATTTATGGTACTCTGACACTAGTGTGGTTTTCACTTAAATTCAGCTTTATGCTAAAAGAACACTGCATTTGTCCCCAGCATTTACAGACAGATTTTGATCTTACCTGAAGACCAGCCCATGAAAATCCTTTTGTTGGGTGGCATAGTGGTGGGCATCCAGCTATCGTCTGGTGGAGAAAGTGAAGCTCTTTCCTTTCACCTCTGGCAGCCTTGGTGGGAAACTCAGTCCTGGCAATTTAACCCACCCTCTTCGGTGACCCCCCTTGCAGCTGGAGGAGTGCCAAGCCTGGAAAAAAAAAAAGACAAAAGACATTATTCTGAGAAGGTGAGAGACATGGGAGCTGCCTTGGAAGCCCTTGGAGGAGGCTTGCACGCCAAGTATGAGATTTGACGGTATCTCCCCTTTGCCCTTCAGTTTACCACCTGCTCTGCTCTGCTGGAAGGATTCAATTCTTTTGCAAAACACAAAGCTGTGAAACTTCAGAAATTAAATCCATGCAATGAGATCCTCTTGCCTCCTTTTTCACAAAACTGTCAAAATAATGATGTATTCATGGTGTTTTACTTGATGTGTGAAATTTCCAGCTCACAGATATGAATCAAAGCATTCTGTGCTATTTATCCTCTCAAAAGGATTTTGAGCCGCTTTCTTTTAATAGATAGAAACTATAATTTTAGAAAGTGGGTAGTGAAACTTCTCTTTACACTTGAATGGACAGCTCAAGGTGATAAGGGAAGTGCTTGGGAAGCACAGCAAGCAAAAATGTTTTATGTCCTGTTACACTATGGCCATTCCACATCTTGTCTGATTTAAGGGAGAAGAATCTGAAGTGGAAGAATGCAGAGGGTATGCGCATACAGCCATGTATATCTGGCATTGTTCTCCTCTGGGAGATGCATACTAATTGCAACGTCACAATTCAGAGCAGGGAGGTGGCAAATCCGTGCCATTACTGTGTGTCTTTGTCTTAGCCAGACAAGGCACCACAAGCACAGCTGTGCTGCCCAGCTTTACTGAAGTGAAGCAGCCACCTTCTTCAAGGCAGTGGCTTTGAGATATCTTTAACTCATAGGCAGATATTAAGCAAAAAATACTTCAGCAGAATTGGTTAGCCCAGCATGGTCAGTAAAAGATCCATTTCTCTTCCTCACCGACCTTTAAAACACATCAAAAACCAGTTAAGAGTTACATTGGCTTTGTATGGGAATGTATTTACTATTTCTTAATTTATTTATGCACTGAGTGCAGTCAGATTAGAGTGGGAAAACATCAGGCCATGCATACAAAATGCATGATCAATTGCAAAGTTGGGCCAAAGTTCCCAGCTGGGTAAACTGGCGCAGACACTTTGACTTTTTGGACTTGGATGGATTTATAGCCAGCTCAAGACCAGACTGTATCGCCACAGAGATTAGGATCCATGGGAATACTTTTCCTTTTGGCTTTGCTCTTCTTATCAAGCTCATCACCGCTCTCAACCATATGTGAGACTGTGTAATGCAGGAGTCATTTAAACAGCATTTCTTAACACTCAGATGAAGATGGACTGAACCAGGTTTTGGGTACCACTCTACTGTGGATTTGTATTATAGGACTGAGTAATCAAAAAACTAAAAAGACACTCAGAACCTATAGAAATTAATTGAGAAACTTCTTTGTTGGGCAGCAGGTTGAACTTGGTTTTTTCAAAATGTCTTTTATAGAATTTGAGCTTACTGAGCTTCACTAATGATGGAAAAGTCCACAACATAAATGGTTTTAAAAATACCTGTCATGTGACTTTTCTATACACTACTCATAAATGTAAATATTTTTGCAAATGTGCAATTCTTACCAACAATTTATTTTCTATTCCAGAAAAATCTTTTAACACAGCTGCAGAAGATGCAATGCTTTTTCTTGAGATTTCAGACCTCCTGAGCAACCAATTACGTTGATTGAAGATTGGTTGTTTCCTTCACCAATTTCCCACCAATCAGGATAACATGACTGCACAGGTTTCTAATCAGGATTCATTCAGGTGGATGCAAAAAGGATTATGAGGTCTTCTCTTGGATTACTTTGCACTATTCTTTAGAATAAGAGGCATGACTTTTAAAAAATAAAATAAAATCAGCTCATAAGAGCAAATTATATATGAGTGATATACAGAAAAAAAAAAGTAAATGCACTTACAGGAACAGTTACCTGAGGGTACAATCTCCTACAAAGCATCTATCTCCTCCGTGTAACCTTTTACAGAACAGTCCTGTAAAACTGAAAACAAAAAAAAACTTCATAGGACTTCTCAGTCGCATCACATGCTTTAAGAACTAAATTCCACCTATAGAATTTTACACACAACAGAAACATACTCAGTTATTTCCCCTAATTAACTCTGTTGGCTTTGCATTTATTTAAAGAGGACTTTAATGAATGTAATGAAAATCTTATATTTCCTCCCTGTCTTCAGAGATTTGAGTTTAACAAAAAAACCTGGCATAACATTTAACTTCAGACACAAGGGAAACTACTGAAATGGCTGTTCAGCTTCTACCTGAATTTATTGGTGCTCTTTCAAATGCCAATGCTGACGGCTATTTTTCTTTCATAAAAGATGGGGCAAATATCTTGACATGCTGCTGGAACTGGTAAGCAGCTCCCAGGCGTGCCTACAGCAGCAGACCAAGTTAATTCTGTGCCTGTCATCAGACCTTGCAAAATTGGATGTCATGTGCTGAAGCAAGTTATGGCATCTGCAGGGCATTTTCCTACTGGAGATTGTGTCTTGCAGCAATGTGACATGAGACACACTGGGAATTATCCCCAGTCTGCACCTCGCAGGCTTTGCAGTTCCTCCTGTCTGCAGTTCCTAGTGTAGAGCCTTCAGTATATTCATAAACCCATATGACCTTGAAATTTTTGGAGATTCAGTTCTCCAAGTATTCCCTCTCTACCAGTATTAAGGTCCAGGCACTGACTTCAGCAGTCTGCCATTTTCTGGTATTATTAACTGCAAAAGACTAGATTGTTTTTCACTCTTTCACCTCTCTTTAAGACTATCCAAAACCGGCAGTAAACTTTGACAGGACAGGAATTACTGACTCCTTCTTGAAGGGCACTGGACCTAAATAGACATGGAGAAGATTCCTTATAATAAAAATTTCCCCAACAGAACATCTACTTATTTATTAAGCAAACTGTCTATTTCAAAAATTTCCATAGGCATCCTTTAATGATGAACCACTTTGATTACTGCAGTACATTTTTTTATATATATATTCTCATACATGATACTGGTTTTTCTCTCCATATTCTGTCTCTAGTCAGGCTGTTGCATGCTCTTCTTTTTCTTTTTTCTCAACTTTAATTAACTTGGCAATCCCTTTTTTTTTTTTTTGTTATGAAATGTGTCCCTTTCCTGTGAAAGCTGATTAACAAAATACAACCTGAGAAGTTAAAGACATAATCTAAGAAGTAGATCGCAGGTATGAAAAGTATCCAGACAAGTACACACACACTGACAGCAAATTAAAAAAAGATAAAAGAAGGTATTTATTATCCCTTGGATTCCAGGTATTTAGTTAAAGTACCGACAGCAGTACTGGGCTCCGATTATCAATGAGAAGGCAGCTCATTCTCCTCATTTTAAACATATTTATCAGACTGTTCTTTATTCAATGCTGAAAAGCAAGGTATGAATGTATGGATGTACATCAGTGCAGGCATGTCAACACTAAATAATTTTCAGTATGACAGAAATAATATAGCCACAGAGCCATCCCCTCCTATGGTTGGCATGACAAATTTTGAAAGGCTGAGTTTCAGGGCTGAATAAGAAAAGAAAAACTGTGAGGGAGCAGAGGATGAAAAAAAAAAGTGAAAAAACCCCCTCCAAACCCAATAATTCTCCCTCTCTGTAGGAACAGCTTTATAATCATGCATTTCCTAACCTTGTGAACACCTTCCCAGGAGCAATGAGTACATATGCCTTCTTTTCTTTCTTTCAGCTGGAACAGTTTGAGACTCATATTGAGAACACGACCCTAAAGCTGTCAGTTGACTCCTTCCACCCAGCACAGTCCCAAAGCTCTGCAGATTTACAGAGGCTATCGCTGCAAGCTTACACTGTTGATTAGTAGGGACAATTTAGGCTGATAATCTTACTTCACTGCATTCATAATGACTGAGTCATGGGGGTCTTTTTATCTGCTTTTCATTTCTAAGAACCTGAGAAATTTTACCACATTCAGCGACTTAATAGATGACGTGGCTTAGAACTCCATTCCACAACAGCAGAGCACCCTGGAGATACACTCACTTGTCATAATATATAAAGCTTCTCCCAAGCCCATTGTGCATGGCTTTACACTGTTCACTGCAGACCTTGAAGGAAGAAAAGAGTCTTTTCTTGTCTCATTGCTCCCATGATGACGTTTGAAAGCCTGCAAATGAAATATTGGAAAGGAGTCTCGGAGTTCTGTTATATGTTTGTTTTTCTCTAAGAAACAGAGTGGAAAATGGCTTCACAGAAAGTTACTTCAGAGCAGAATTATGAATGCTATTTACAGAATACCCTAGGCATTAATATTTGACTTGTACAGGTAAGCTTGCTAGAAAAGAAAAGTACACATCTCTTGTACAATATTAATCAATACAACATCCCAAGATATGAAGTTGCAGAGTCAGACACCTGTGCAGAAATAAAGAGAAGCTCAGCTGCCAACTTCAACTGCAACTAGAAACAGATCTCTGACAGCCTGGCTGACCAGCTCTGGTGCCTCAGCATCAGGCACTCACATGAGCTTCAAACCATCTGTAAGTAGGTATGCCAGTACTAGGTTTTCATAGTTTCTTTTCAGGGAAAAGAACTTAGTGGAGATTTTTCTCCTTGGCCACTTGAGTTTTCATCAGTCTTATTTTTTTGGCCATATCATTAGAAAACTCAAAAAGAATATTTTTAAGAAGATTTTTTTTTTGGAAGTGAAATGAAATAAACAGCTCTTTCTCACATTTTCACACGTTAAGCACACAAAATGGGGGGTGTTGTCTCTTTTTTTGGTTTTATTACTATAAATATGCAGAAATGAAGATACCCTATCTAGTAGCAGCATGAAACTTCTGAGTTACCACCGCAAGAAATCTCCTTCACTTATGAGTGAATGTTATAAATATAACATTCAATATACAATATTTATATAACAATATAAATTTAACCTTCAGCAGAAGCTGACTGACATTTTCATTTTACATCTGTGGAAATTTGACAACACACACTCAAGCTACTCTACATATTTTCCAAATGTACTTAACTTGGGCATTTCAAGAATGCAAAATTCCACTTATCTTTAGGGTTTCAGAGAGCATCTCGTGTGAATCCCCAGTATTAAAGCCTGCTCCTCCTTCCTCTGCCAATGCAACCGCTAACATCATATGACAGTAGTGGTTAGGAACAGACAGGGGAATTAATGTCACTCAGGTGATGTTATCTCCTGAACTGTTTCACTTTTCAATGCTCAGCTCGCACTCTCTGCTTTTTTGTGTTTCCTCTTCCATTCATATATGGTATATATGTGTGCATAAGTCTGAAACAACAGATGGGCAGCCCTCTGCTCTCCCCAGCCAAGACAAAGACACTTTGGTCAGGGCCTCATACAATCTCACCTTCTTTCACCACACCAAAATTGGGTGTGTTCTTTCACACACCTCATAATTGGTTGTGATGCTTCTGCCTCTCAGACTCACTCCCAGTTGTGAGCCTAACCAGAAAACACCATGACTCTTGGGTGCCAACTAGAGGTATATCCATCCCTACGCCTGTGTTACAGACCATAATCTACCAAACTAAATGTCACAACCACTGAGTGCTCATGAAAACACCCTTACTGAGTTGTAGAACTTGTAATTTGAAAAACGTCATTCTAAAATATTACAACATACATAAAGAGTACTCATTTAAAAACAAAGCTGTAAATGTAGTAATTTCTCATGATTTTCTTATTTTAATTGGATTCATTCAGGGTTTGTAAGTAACCTGAGAAGCAAAACCTTTAAAAATCTGATGAATACTTTTCCAAAAATCACTTAATTAGGGGAAAAATAAAGCCTGCACAGAAACCTTCGAGCCAACAAACAGACCAGGGGGCTGTATGAAGGCACCACTGTGCTCCATCTCCAGCACACTGCTACAACCTGTGCCACAATTCCATGGGTGCCTCGGATTCCACACACGGAAAGACACATGCACCTGAGGTAAACCTCAGTGTACACAACACACAAATTGTACAAACACACACAAAAACACACCCACAAACACATACCCTCTCTCCTATTTCCCTCCTGTCGTCTGTATTTTCAGGGAGAGTACTGATATACGTGTGCAGTGTGTATGACATGGTGACATTTGCTTCTAACAGCATGAGCCTTTTGTTCTCATTTTGCTTACCTGTCACTTCCTCTTAATCATGCAACTGATGCAGTTATAACCTAATACAGCTAGAAGGCACTGCCAAATGCTTAATAATTTGCAGACTTCTCTTCCTTCACTGCAGTCTTGGAGTGCAAGTGGCACAGAAGAAGCATGCTTGAACTCTCTTGACCTGGACAGCTGCTTGAATAATGGCTCAAAAATTAACACCAACTAAAAAAAAAAGTGTTGAAGGCAAACTTTTGGCATGTGTCCTTCTTTGTTCCTTTGCAGATTTCAAGTATCTTTTCGAAAAAATTAATAAAAATAGAGTAGACTGAAATGTAAAGATCAGAAAAAACCCACAAAATTTTGTATAAACAAACTCCTTTTGCACAATGTGTTCACAGATGAAAAAGACTTATTAGATGTTAAGATAATTTTGAGGTTCTGAGTAATGTTCAAACAGAAATAAACACAGGTCAGAGTGGTTACTGTATTGCTTTTATCTCTGGCGCATCAAATCATTTCCCAGCATGACTGAGCCAAGCAATGGCAACAAAAAATCCTCTGTTATTCCAGGCTTACTTCCACTTAATTCAGCCCAGAAAATTATAAGTAGCTCTTACTTCTGATTAAGCTACACCATAATCAAAGCTGTTCCCAAAAATATTAGTTTGAAATTTTCCAAGTCTGAAATTCCCACATAGGCACCTAATTCTACACTTGCAAAATGTCCAGAAAGCTGTGGCCCCCTGGTGCCAGTGACAATAGCTGTCCCATAAGCCCCTTGCCTTAGGGTGACACACCTTCCCAGTGACATACCGAACCTAATACCACAGTAGGGCCACTCTAACGCTTTGAGCCTGCCAGTGGATGACAAAGCACAGGGACTCTCCACACCTTTTCCCGAGCTTTTCGAGTTTTTTCCTACAGATAACAAGGATACCAGTGGCAAGTTCAGAACCTGCTTCCTGTAGCAAGGAGATGCCACGGAAACTCCTTTGATGGTGTCCTGAGAGCACTCTTACACTCCAATCCACTGCCTGTACAATGAGCTTGGGCACACAGTAAGAGATGCCTCATAGAGGATATGATCCCATGGGAGAATGAAAGTAAAGCCAGATGTCTAAAAGGGTCAGCACAAGTTCAATAGAGCACATTTCAAAAGTGTCTATCCACTTACAAATGTTACTAGGCACATCACTGCATTTAAACACAATTTCAGTCCCCTGGTGAAAGCCGGTTGTCAATTTTTCTTTTCCCAGGAAGCCAGACCTCTTCAAAGCAAGTAATCAGGCGTGTGAGACCAGGCAGTCAGGGACCCTGCAGCAATGGAGACTGCAGGCTGACTCAGATTACCCAAGCACCTGGTAAAATTCCTCTTTCTTGTGTCTACATGTCAGTTTGAGCTTCCAGTAGAAGAGTATCAATGCCCTGTTAAGGCCACATCTGAAACACCTCTTCAGGTATGCTAAATGATGGAGAGCTGCAGGGGACACAGCTAACTCCAAAGCAAAAGGTTAAAGATGCCATTGCACCTGTCAGCCATGCCCACACACGATTGCTGATATCAATCTCTACAGAAAACTGGCTGCAGAGCAACACAGGCAACATTTCCAGCTGAAGTTGGTACTGTCGGCCTTGTCTCTCTTGCTGCAACACGTTTAGGACGGCAGGCAGTACAACTGCATAAAGCTGACTGCTTATGTCATTTTATCGGCTTTAAAATGTGGTCTAGATAACTAATTACACTCAGAGGGAAAGTGCATACATGGAAGATTGATCAGACTTTCACAAAAAACATGTGTGCCTCCTCCACAGACAAGCCATCATCAGGCAGTTTGAGAAGGATGAAACACAGTTACAGCCCTTCTGCCATGAACCTTGGCCAAAATTGGATCAAAATACTTCTTTCTAAAGCAAAGTCTCTTTCTTTTTCTTTCCACTGTTGTTTTATCCTTCTTCGCCATGCTCTCTTTTATGGTCCTTCACTTTTTAATTAAAAATACTTCCTGTTCCAAGCAGAAGGATGAGACACAAGTCTGACCAGACAAGACACAAAGCCCAGAGGGGTCTTTGTAGCAGTAGGGCACGGCAACGGGGCAGTGCTGGAGTGCTGGTGACTGGAATCATGGGCTCAGACTTGGACCAGAAATGTAGTGTGTCTCATCCCAGCTGGTGTTGAACCTCCACCTGGACCTTTGTATTTTGGACAAATTTTGCTTCTTATGCTAATAGTGGTTATGGGACTCTGAGCAAAACCAAATAAGCAGCTATACGTTTTCCCTATTAATAAACCTGACTCTTTTTTCTTTTTTTCTTGCTATTCTGATGCTACCCGAATGCAGGCATGGTTATAAATCACAGGGAAACGTGCTATTAATCAAGGAGCAAGGATGTTCTACATGAAGAATGGCCGTTCACAGGTAGAGCGGCCTCTTGTTTTATTTGTAGCTGCTTCTTCATAAAGAGGGCAAGTGAAAGGAGAAACTCACAGTGGGTGAGGGCTAAACCCCAGCCCCAGACTTTTCTAGTTTTCTCTCTCTAGCACAGAAATGGAGCATACAGGAGCACTTTTTCCACCAACGATGGGTGTCACTGACCAGTGGCGCTCACATCTGACTAAGGGTAAAGGTGAACAGTGATTCACACTTACCTGGGAGGCCCTTCTACATGGCCTTATTGACATAAAGGACTGGGGTTCATTCAAAAGCAAAGCTGTAAGCAAAGTAGTCTCTGAAAACCAGAATCCTCTTCAACTCTTTAAATGCTTCCTGTCTGTGTGTGTGCATTGCATGTGACTTGACATTTAATTGCAAGCACTTTTCTTTTTAAAATATGTTTTTTTAAAAAAAATCCCATTAGCGGTAATTTAGATCAGAACTTTGAAACTACCAAGGCATTTTAATGGCAAAGCCATTCTCTGCATCTTACTTTATATCACTCTCTGAAGTACACCTTTCTATTTTGTTGTCAATTATTTCCTTCTTCTTCTTTGAAGATGAGTAAATGGCTTTGCTGATTTACTCCTGAAGGCATTTATAAAACCTGTCCTGGTAATAAACAACAAAACAGGTATTTTCTGATGTCACCAAATGCTTATGCTTATGAAAGGCCCAGGAATATATTTTCCAATTTTTTTTATTCAGAAGTATGAAAAGCAATAATATTACTATTACTTTGATTTCATAAAATTATTTCTACAATATCTAATGTTTAAAGGTTTGTCAAGCAACTGAAAGTTAGTTAATATTTCATTTCTTGATCAAGAAAGCATTTCATACTCAGTTCAAATATACACACATGGATGTGACGTAATTTTTATATTAATCCTTGCAGCTGCTTCTGAAATATACTTTTTGTTTCCTCTTTTGACAAAGAAGCCAGAATACGGTTACATGATAAATTTTCCTGGCATTCACCTTTAAATCTTTCTGAGCAAATTCTAATAAAGCCATTTGTTATGAGGTAGTTTACTTTGCAAGAAATTTCATATCTAGTTGTATATCTTTCTGAGACCGGCCAAAAAAAATCTGAATCCTCATATGGATATTTTAAAATAAACTCAGTGACAGCCTAATTCAATAAATATTTGGCCTGTAGTCATTTTTTTCACAAATTCTCTCTGCCATGGGAAGATTATATTCAGAAAACTGTTAAAATATGAGTGACATTTCAAAGAATCCTTAAAAACATATTCATCTATATTTACTTATTAACTGCATTAAGACAAGAAATGAGCTCATGGCAAGTGGCAAATTCACCATCCTCTACAACAAACAATTACAGGAGTGTGGAGCATATACAGAAAATCACATTCCCTACAGCAAAGCAGGATATTAGATTTGCCTGGTTATAAGTAAGCCATCAGCTGGCTTATGGCTACACTATTTATGAGTTATGCTGTCTTTCAAGATACAACTCACATTTTGCTTAATGCCAAATGACACATTCAATTTAAATCAAGATATGGCAGAGAAAAACGCTGCCCCTAATAAGTGACTCAAGTATTTAATTTTTTTTTTTTGGGCTTCTTATTCCGAGTATGGGTAATTTAAAGGCAGTTCAAAATCTTTCATTTCGTACATCTGAGATTCCTTTACTTAGGGCGCAGGAAAATCACATCACTGTAAATCTATCAGATCTGCAAGCAGCCAAGGGAAGGATTTCTTTTTAAAACTGGGTTGATTATTGCTGGTATCTGTGCTACAACTGTGGAAAAATACTTAGGGATGTGCTCACTTGTAGCACACTCGTTACCTCTCCATCTGTGTTCCTGGTCCACCAGCATCAAGGCTTGTCACCACCCCATCTAAAGAAGGACATCAGACCAGAAAAGAGGGATATCAAAAATAATCAAGACTGCCTGGCTTAAGAAGAGGCTCTACAGATACAGACAGCTGAGCTTGGAGGGAAGATGGCAGACGGGTATTTTAACAGAGGTCTGTAAGATAAAGAAGATGAGTATGAAGCTGCTTTTGTTTGCCGCTTTTCCTATCAGCAAGATGGAGGCATCCAGGGAAATGACAATGCAGCAAGTCCAAAAGAAGCGAGGTACTCCTTGCATACAGCACAATGGGATATCACAAAAGCTGAAAAATAAGTGAATTTTAAAAAATGGATTAGCCAAATTTCTGGAATCCAGGTCGCTCAGGTGCTAGTAAACACACTGGCCTGGTTGTAACCCCTGATCTAGGCAGACCCTTCATTAGAGACTGCCACAAGTTGGGAAAACATCCAAGGAATGGGTCATTCACAACATGCTCTGTTTGTTAAACTCCCTCCCTGAGCATCTGCAGGGAGACCCTGCTTTTATGTTTTGCTGTGCTCTGAATGTGCTCCAGGTGCTCTGCTGGGGCATAAACTGAGATATGCATCTGTCCTCCTTACACACACTTTTAGCGCTTTCCATAATAAAAATATTTCTGAATCTGCTTTAGGGAAGCAACTGGCCTTGCTTCTATGCAAACCATTCTCATACTGGTGTTTTTAGTTATTAAAACCAAAAATCCCCTGAAATACACTGCCTATATGTACCCAAGTGTCAAGAAAATGTCCAAGTGACCTGTTGCAAAAGTCACAGCTGTGACAAACCAAACCTGAAAAATGCTGCAAGAAAAGCATCTCTGGGTGAAATTGGTGACATTCAAACGATCTGATGAAATAACCATAACACTCCCAATGAGCTTCAGCATACAAGTAAAAAGGAAAAAAACAAGTAAGGAATACAAAAGAAAACATTTTTAGTTTTTTGTAGTCATTGAGATTTGTCACAATTACACTTTAAATTCAAACTAGACAATAGGCAGAAATCTTCCACTTTGTATCAAGACTGAATCAAAAGCCATCCAGATTTTTTTCTTTTTATAATGTTACAAATCTCTTTCAAAGTTTTAAGCACCGTGTGCCTATCAGCCATCTGCTAGCGTTGGATAGAATGAGTAGGAAAATAAATATTTTAGTACAAATTCGATTACTGGCTCTTTTTACCCAGGCAAAATAAAATCTCTTCATAATACTATGAAATACAGCCAGTTGCAATGGGTAATGAGGAAATACTTGCACTTAAGGGACTGTGGCTCTAATCCGTTATCTGCCAGAACAAAGCTCCTGCTAGTGCAAAGGAAGGAAACATACCAAAAAAAGAAAAACAGCAACAACAAAAAAAGTCACAGCCAAAATCCCCCAAAAATATAGAAAGAAAGAAAAAAAAACAATTGCAAAACAAAAGTGCAAAACTGGTTACAGTCCTAGAGCTGACAGCTTGCCTTAGAAGTGAAAGGAGGTTCCAAACACTACCTTGAAGGAATAATACATGATTACAAACGCATTAAAAGCACAATCTGCTGCAAAGGAGAGAACAAAGATAATCAAAAATAGTCTGAGAAATACATTTTCTAAAAGCAACCATGAAATAAGTCAATTGGCAACCTATTCCAATATATCTAGCAGGCACTTAGTGGAGTACATTAGTGATAGAAACACATTCACAAAGGAATATAGGTAAGAAGAGGTCAAACCTTAAATCAGTGCCAGTACATTGACTTTGGAAGAACACCATCGATATTTATCATGATGAGGACTGACCCAGAAAAGCTCAGTAATAGCCTTCCCAGGAATCCTGACTCCATAAAAATGAAAAAGATCAGGTATTGCCTATAGAAAATGTGTGTTCAAGAACACAGGGCACACAGAAACCACCCATCCCATCAGGCACACGAAGCGTGCACAGGGAGCACTGGCTCATGAAGATGTTCAAACACAAAACATCCACTCGTGTGCTTGTAACACATACAGGAGATGCAGCCCACACCATTGGATTCTGTGTGAAAAGTGGCAGCTGCACATGTGTGCTTCCAATATTCTCCAATGTGTGCACTGACAGGCATTTTCCACGGAGGATGCATTCACTTTAAGCCTACTCATCTAATGCTTGCTCCTTTCTGTTGCCTTTTGCAGATCTTCAGACAGAGTACAGACCCCCAAAGAGATGGGCATAACAGGAGAAATACTGTCAATGTTTCATAAAGGGAAAATGGGTGTGACCAGCTACTTCCACCTTTGTACCCACAATGTCATCCTAGCAGTGTTATATTCCACCAGAATCCCCCTTTCCTTACATACACCAAAGCAGCTTGGAGGCACAAGCTTGCTAAGGGAAAGCCATTGTTCCCTCAGCTCTTTCTGTACTTCTTCCATGCAGGTCAGAAAGTCTCAGCCACTAACAATTTCATGTAAGTTGGAAGTTACCATATATTTTTTGTGACAAGAAAACTAAAAAGAAGACAGGATATCCATAACTGAGAGCTGCCCTCACTTGAACAGCGCTCCTCACTCCTGGTAAAACAGATATCGAGCAAATCTTGTGACAAAATTCATCTGTGTCATTTCTCTAATAAAAATACAACAGTTGCACAGTTCATTTTACAGCGCAATTGATAAATCGATTGAAATGTTTCCTGCAGAGCTAAAAGCGCCAGACACAACTTCTCCAAACTTTTCCAAGACAAAGTGCAATGCTAACCTATCTGCTTAAGGAGAGGACCAAACAAGTTTGCCAATAAACTTGGACAACCCGAAGAAAAATCCAGCAGCAGGCAAGATCCTTAAGGAAGCGTTAGCCAAGTTGATGTGCTTGCTGGACCTAGAGGGAATCTGGGTCTAGTTCCTGGCTCTGCTGTAAACTTCCTTTGTGACCTTGGCTAAGCTACCTTAGCAAGCTGCCTTCTCAGTTGGTAATGAGACACTGAAATACGAGGCTGAATGTCTGTTGTGACATGATTTTTCTTGCAAAGCAGAGAAGAAGAATGAGAAAACATTTTCTGCCTGGAGTATCCAACTGTACCATGAACTATCCCTTGCAATGTACAGCACAGAACACATGTTGAGGCTTTGATGCTGGTCATGGTCCGCTGACTATATTTTAATACAAACAATAATGAGCAAAAAACATTTTTCAAAGAGTCTTTTTCTGGCTGAGTGTAAAAATTACAAATGCAGTAGACAAACCCTCAATGTTCTTTAAACATATCTATAAAATTACTTTGAAGTACGAGAGAATGGTTTGTTATTTCAAAATGGTGCAGCCTTAAACACCAGGAAAATATTCCCCATATTTCCCCTCATTCTCTATACAATGGCAACGAATGCCATAAATCTAATTTTAAATCTAGTGGTATGTACACATAAAAAGTGTTACATTTATTCTGAAACCACAAAAGATTGCTCTGAATGAATCTCAGGCTGAATATATTTATATGCAGTGATAAAGCCTTATTCTACATTAAAATCACTCTGACAGTTTATGAATTCAAGGTTTCACCAATGTAAATAAAAGAAAGTCCTGTTATTATAAAAATGGAATTGAAAATAGAGCAATGATGGAATAAAACTTTGAGGTAAATTAAAGACTCGATAAAAGTCTTCCATCCTCAATGAAAGGTACAGTGACAGCAGTGAGATTGTACAGACACTTCATGTGGCTACATTTTCTAAGAAATTTTTAAATGAATAATCCTTTGAGAGTTACAGTCAAGCACACACACATAAGAAAAGATTATATTAAAGAGGAAGGTAACAGGGTGCTGCTTTTCAGTATTGCTGCTCATGGTTTTTCCTGTGTGATTCCTACTAAACAAAAGAGCCACACTGCTCGGATCACTTTCAGCTCTGAAAGGTGCTGGTGTGATCCCGACAAGCTCAGCTGTCAATGGCAGCCTGCCAAGGATGCTTGGCCAGCCCATGGTGAGAAGGGCTGTGAGATCTCAGCAGGCTGCCTTTCTCCTTCTCCCTTAGCTCATCCCCTAAGCCCTGAAGTGCATAGGATAGACAATCACACCAAGTCACACTGACACACAGCCTGAAGCATTGCCAAGCAGCCCCTGCATGCAGCTTCAAGTTCCAGCCCTTCCCAGGCACAATTCTTTTCTGCCCCACATGCCACAGCAACACATTTCCACTTCCAGTGCTCTGATCCAGCCCCTACTCACTTCTGTAGCTGCATCTTCTCTGATCATGAGTCTTGCCTGATCCATTGCTGGGTCTCAGCTGGTCACCTCAGCTATCCCATCACACTCAGCTACTTTCCCTCCCTCTTTTCTCCACCAGTCATGTTTCAGCTCCTTTTCTTCACTTCTCTCTGCCCTATCCAGCCTCATGATGTGGGCTGCTGTTCTAGGCCTTTCTTCAACTGTGGCCAATGCAAAGTTTTTGAACTCCAGCTCTCCTTTCTTTCTCTCTCAGAAGAAACCCCCTTCCTACACACTCCTATTCCCACTGGAAAATCATAACTCTCCTAGGCTCACACAGGAGAGAGAAAAGATCACAGTGTTCCCCAGATCTTGGGCTAATCCATATCTGGTCCTTCCCAAGAAACACATGCCTACACACAGAGGATAGGGGAAGGGAACTCTCTACTCCCAAACCTGGTATCTACTTCTTCTGCACTTTGGGAAGAGAAGAGATGGCACAACAGAAAACAGATTTCATTTGGAAGATTAAAGAGCTAAAGAATTCCAAGTAGCAGGTAGCCCAGGGACTAATTTATTTATGCTCTGAAGTGCCCTTGTTCCAGGTGAATTCCCAAGCTATGATTTGTTTGACCTAAAGTTTTTTGGACTTCAATTAGCCTTTAATAATTTATAAAAAATGAAACTCTAACAAGAAATAATGATCAGAATAATGAAAATCAGGCGACCACAGCTTGAACCAAGATCTCCTTAAACCACATGTGCTGGTACCAGCTGAATACATTTTTTTGAGAAAAAAACCCCTTCCTACTGAAAAAGCCAATGAAATCAATATGCTTCTGGAAAAAAAAAAGACCCAGAACTGTCTGTGAGACACAGGCCAGATCTGGAAAGAGGGAGCTGGACTTTCTTTTCTGTTATCTTTATAGCCACTGCATCGTCTCCAGGCTGAGAGATTCAGGCAATGGAGCAGAGCACCAGAAATGTCTGTGAAAGGAGTCCGAATAAACACATGAAGAATGGCGGAGAAAGGACAGAAAAAATAGGCAAGAAAAGTGGGTGGGAGAAAGAAGTCAAAAATGAAGACAACTGCAAGAACAATGCAAAAGTGGGCAGATAAAGGGATAGAGGAGAGGAGCAAGACAGAAAATCCATCTTGACAGAAACAAACATTTCTTATCAGTTACAGGAAAGTGGTACCTCTGCAAAATCCAATTTCAAATGTCAGAAAAGAAGTGATAGAGAAGGAAAGAACCACCTACATAAGAATCACCTACAAGTTCCTTAATGATTGAAAATCAACACTGGGAGGTGCAGAAAAGTCTGAAGGACATGAGATTTGGAAATGAAGACGGCGATAGCATTAGAAATGGGAAACCTTTCGTCATTTAAGGTAAGGTACTGAGTTGACTGAGCAGCTCTGAAGCTCCATTCACACCTCTCCAGATCATGCAGCTGTAGTCTGGCAGTCAGTGACACTCACAGCTATTTTTACACGCAAGAAGCAGATTAGTGACCTCATATTAACACTAAGTGAAGTCCCAGCTTGCTGGTTTAGAAAAGCCAGCACCTATGCCTCCTATGGCTTCCACAGGTATATCTACTTGGCAATGTCATATTCCAGGGGATCTGGATTCAGCTTGTACCCTGTACCCAGCCTCTGAAAGGAGAAAAACCTCCTAATTAGGTTTTAAATCAGGCCCTTAAAAAATGGTACTTAAGGACTTCCTTAAGGCCAGGATTCTATTTCAATATTTTCATGTTATTTCTTGTGCACAATGAATTGTAGCTGTGTAGAGAGTGCACCACTACCTGAAAAGGGATGAATATTAATAGAGAGGAGAGAAAAAGAGAGACAGTCTAACAATAGTCACTGAAATCCTTTGTTCTATATACTCAAGGCAGGGAAAGCAGGCCTTCTCTGGTGAACTCTACATACAAGAAAAACAAATTTCAGAAAATATCAGCACAGAGAATCAGTGGCATACCGTAACCACATATACAACCATCAAATAAGAAATAGGAACTTAATATACAATTTATCCAATAACGAAGGTTGTGTGCTTGGGGATTTTTATGAAATAAATAAGACTGCAATTTTATGTCTCATATTTGAATCTAGATGAGAAGAGGAAGGCATATTGAATGGAAATCACCCCTTACAGAATCAATCTGCATGAACATTTTAAGACAGCAGGAAACAGTTACTTGGGACACAGATATACAGCTTCTCAACCAGCTATAAGACCAAAATATCACCACGTAAGAGAGATGAAGGCTTTATACTCACTGCCTACGCTTCAAAACTCATAACAGCAACAGTGTGGAGTTTGCTTTTTTTCCCCCCCTTAAACTAGGGTTTGGTTTTTTTTTTTTAATTGAAATATAGCAAAACAGCAGAAAAATCTGCATGTGGCAGTAATCCATGTCACCACAGCATAGATTGCTGAATGGCAGCAAACTGGCCACCCGCCGTTCAGAATAAATGCACGCACCATCTGCAAGATGCTGGAATATCTCTTCTGGCCGAATTTTTGGAAGATGCCTTAAAAAAGGGACAGCACAACTTGGGAACAAACTCTTTGTCCTGTCTGAATGGGATTTTGCCTGCGGGGAAATTCTGTGCTCAGCAACACAAAAAAACTTTTGGCTGCTCGACAGACACCAGGAAGGCAATGTTACAAAGATGACAGCCAACTGTGCCCTTTAATTGCTAGGCCATCATGTAACACACTTTCTCTATGTTATTTAAAGCATACACAAAACACAACCAACACAGAGCTTTTCAAGATACTGATGAAACAGCATTTGTTCCTTTCAAAGCTCCTTTGACAAGACAGGAATACTTCATGATGGGGAGGCTGTAACTATGGGATCATGGCTTTCCAGAAGTGTAAATCTCCCATTTCTGAAACTGCAGATCTGTCACATACCAGAGTTGAAATTTCATGGCAATTTATGGATTTTTTTTTTCCTTTGTTTTAAGGAACAGAGTTGTTGTTCTTCCTTTGCTGAATCCAACCTAAGATTTAAAAAAAATTATGTTTTTCACTTAAGACCTGAGGTTTTGACTATTGTGGGCTTTAATGAAGAAAGAAGATGTTTTTCTGCCAGGCTGACAGGGGTTCATTATTTTCAGGGCTTTTAACTAGAAAGAAGAAAACCACTAAAACAAAACAAACAATGTTTTAAGTTACCCAGATATGTAAAATGTTAGAATGAGCTTTTAAAAGTTGTCAGTATCTCCTTGGGTCAGACTGGAACAATCAGGAAATTTAAGCTGTGAATTGTCATCAGTTTGGATGAATGTCTCCTACTCAAAATGACCATAGTGCTTGCAATTTTACTTGCAGTGGAACTAAAGTTCTGCAGTGGCACTGGATCAATTTACATCAGTGAGAATGCTCACTCTTACTGTGGGTATAAGCAGCTAACATTCATAAACTCGGGGAAGTGCCCACACTTGAGCTGAGACAGAAGGCAGGGGTTGCTCTCAGGAAACACAGCCCCATCTAATACATATGATGTCCTATTTTTCAGTCTCCAAGCTTGCAAGCAAGTGACAGGGACCATAAAAATGTCTGACAGATTATCAAAAGGGAATGTGGGCTTTGCTGAGTGTTATGACACAATAAACAGGTTACTTTTAAAGCTGTAGTTTTAATATTAATTAAATAAACTTATTTTAAAACACTTCCCATCACTGCCAGTAGCTCAATCTTCAGTCACCACACACCTTCTTGATACCTCCAGGACACAGTACTGCTTGGTGGTTTACCAAACATCAGCTGGGTGAGGAATGCTTTATGCTTCTATCAAAATTCTGTTTTACAAATAGCTTCCCACGTGAAGATCAGCAGATTAGGTGAGCCAAAGGAAGCACTGGCAAAGGAATTCCCTTCAAGAGGATACCAGAATAGTGTTCTAATACATGTTCTTCCTACAGAACTTCACTAAGAGCTCCAGAGAAAATGACTCAAACAAAAGTCAAGGAAGGTCTCAGTGATTTAGCATTGATGCAGAACTCTGCACATCACAGCTGAGGGAACAAGTCCTGCCTTGGCTCAGTCACTGTAGTAGAAGTTTTTCACTAACATGAAAGCAAATGAGTAGCATCAAAGCTAGTGAGGTGTTTGATGGAGAAACCACTTTGCTGCAGCAAGAGAATGAAGTCCTATGAACTTCTTAGCCCTGATGCTGCCTACAGCCCAAGATATTAGTTCTCTAAAGGTGCCTTGAACTCCTTACAAATTCAAAGAAACTAGGCCCAAGAGCTACTACTGCTGCTACTTTGCCAATAACAATAACTATTTTCTAGTATGAGTGCAGTCCTGCAGTTCAGGTTTCCAAATCCCCCAATCAGTGAGTTTCTAAACAATACTATAATCCCCTGAGAGTGCCTGCAGGAACCGATATTTGAACACGTTGAAGCAGAAAATTTCTCTTTATCCACTTTCTAAAGCTTTCTGATTAAAAAAAAAAAAAAAGGTCTGGCAATCAGTGACTGAGGAAAGCATTTTGCTTCTGGCTAATCCAGTTTAGAGAAAAGATGGTTACTTTGTGAGCCCAACTTCTTCCATGGATTTGTTACACTAGCCTTTCATTTTCTTCCACTTCGGCAGAGTGCAACTCCAGAATTATTCTTCAGGCTACTGATAAAGTTAACTTCTCCCTCTTCTCATTGACTGATCACTGTAGCAAATGGCTCCCTAATCATTTTAAAGACACCCCTTGTCAAAGCAAATGTTGTCATAAATAATTGTCCCAGGGTTTTTTTCTACTGGGAACAGAAATTATAACCTAGAGGAGTGATTAAATCTTCTCTCTTCCTAGATAGCTTAAGGTAATACCATAAAGAGGTACCCTAAGCTAGATATCTGTTTAACCTTTCAGAGTAACGAAAGCAGCACTTATTTTACTTAATGGTTCCAGAAAAATAACATATTTCTCTTAGGATGTCTCTGTGGATTTCTTGTTTTCATCACAATACTTGTCTGAAATTGTTCCAGGGTGCCACAAGCATAGGACTGAGCACACAGAATTCCTGGGGATCAATTCAGAAGCTGTAACACGGGGCAGAATGACTGAGGGAGTTTTAGCTCTTGTATAATTAGCTGGCCAAGGCTCCTCCAGTAGGGACTGGAGACACAGACATCTCATCCAGTCCTAGCCTAGGATGAACTTCCTTCTGGAAGAGTCTTGCTCTGTTTTTCTCTTTTTTTGGTCCATAGAGGGCACACGGCATTAGACAAAGCACACACCTCACAGAACTAATCTTAAACTAGATAGATCTTCATTTTCCAACTCAGCTAGATTGTAGAGCCAATGATTGGCTTAGCCAAGAACAGCATTCCCGAGAGATGGAAGCAGAGATGAGCAGCATGAACCAGAGCAGCAAGGGCCCTTTGTATTCATTAAAAAGCTATGTGTGTTTCAAAAACAGGAATGGAACTTCCAAAAGCTCTTCTTTCTGAAGGGTTATACTAACAGTACATCAGCTGGAACTGGACTTCAGTACCTCTACCCTCTGCTGTTTTAGTCTTCAGTCTATAAGAAGCTTGGTTTAAGGACCAAAATTGCAAATGTTTCTATTCCTACATTCAGAGCAACTTTAAAGTAGAATAAGCATCTTCATAATAACAATTTACAGACAGTATTCAATGTGAATGTCAGGGACATGCTAAATGTCAGGGAGGAAAAATAAAATAAACTCATCTTTACAGGGAGAGAAGGAAGTGGAGAGACACAAGATCAAAATCTGAGGCAGCTGGAATGGCACAGATATTGTTCAGAAAATGTCAACTTTTTTTCTCAGGATATATCAAGTAGACTTTTTGTACTCATGAGGAGGTTGGCGGTTTTAGGGAGAGGAGTTGGGTTTGCTTTCCTCAAATTAGGAGTTTTCTTCATTCTGGAGTAGACAAAAACTGAATGAGTTTGCAATTTTTGAAAACTGGACACTCAAAAGGGTTACAAGAAAAGCATTTCCAAAGGTTGACAGTTTTTCATTAAAACTTTTGTTTGGGGGTGGGGAAGCCACTAAAACAACTTTGTCAGAAATATATGGAGCAACTTCAGGAGGGTAGAATTTGGGGAAAAGTAACACTCCTAACCTTAGTAAAAATAAAAACTTGAAAGAAACAATACTGAAAGACCTTGGATAGACAATAGCAAGAGCCTAGATAGAGAAATAACAGTGGGTTTGCAGGTCGAAGTATTGGCCTGAATTTCTCATGTCCTTCTCAGCGACACATCTAGAAGGAGACAGAGCTAGAATGTGTTAACAAGGGTTTATATCTGACACTGTGGAGAAGACAGGCTACTGCCACAAATCTGTGCAGGCTATTAGATACAGACAAGGAGAGAGTCTTCTTATGTATAAAAAATACCTTCAGCCTTTTATTCAGGAAAAAGGTAAACATAAATACTACCCATAAAACCCCAGAAGTTTAAATAAGAAGGAAAGATTTCTGTTGGGGGTGGGGAGGGAGTTAAGGAAGAAACGGAGAAAGAAAATTAAGTTCAGATTTTGGTTTGGCGGGATTTCCTGTTATAATTCCAAAGCTTCCTGCAATGGGCTTTATCAAAATAGAGGATTTTAGCAGGAAATTTCCTACCAGCTGAAGCATGATCAAAGATAAGCACCATTTTACAGATGAAGCTCACATTAACAAAACAGTCGGGAAAGATTATGAAACCAGAGGCTATGAACATGAGTGATGGGGGGGAACTATTTTTGAACTCTCAAAAGGAAATAATGAGGAAAAGCTCTCCAGTGAAACTGAGACAACCGAGGTAAAAACTAAGTTCCAGGGAAAACATATTGATAACGAGCTGAGACACCATTGTTTTCTCCAGCTTGATAGCCCCAGATGAGCATGTCTTGGCAATTTCCCAAAGTCCACATTGAGAAGATGATCTGCTAGCAACGAGCAGGCTCAACTACACCTTTTAACCTATTAAGAACTGCTGCAAGACCTCCAGTTAAGCTGTGGATGATCCATCACGTGGTGTATGTAACACTGCAAAGAAAAAGACTTAAGAAGCACTATGGAGAGAACAATCCTACATTAGAGAGGTGAAGGATGGGGCAGTCAATAAATCCTTTTCCTCTGTAACCTCTGTAATTAAGCAGAACACATTGCTCATTCTTATGATTCAAACATAATCCTGCTGTTGTCTTGACTGTACAGGATTTGCAGATTCTAACTGTTTTAATGACAATGCACCAAAGAAAGCTTTTTCTTTGCTTTCACAGACAAATCCAGAATCCACATCAGGAGGGAGAGAATCCAGTGGTGTGTGAGGGATTTTGGCCTTATAATTATCTTTCCAATTCTAGCATATTCCTTTATTTGAGTTTTAGCTAAACAGCTTTAAAGCTAGAGCTAATGTGGAGGGGAGGAAGGAGGAGGGTGGAGGAAAGGAAAACACATTTTCAGCTGCAAAGAGAGATGCAGGAAACTGCTTAATACCATGCAGCTTCACTAACTCCAATATTCACTTGCAGAGATGCATGCATCTGTTAGAAAGTAGGGACAAAACCAGACAACGGCAATAGTCTGCCTTTTGCTAATGAGTATTTATTAGTGCGCTAGCTTTGCTAACAGATGTTTGAAGTAACCAAGCAAAGCCCTGAAAAGACACTCACCATCACATCAAGGGTTCTCCTGAACTAATTTTGTCCAAGTTTTCAAGACCTGAATGAGTTCTGTCCTTTGCTCTTCTCCTTAACTTTCAAATGAGCCAAGTAAACCTGGGCCTTTGTTGTCCTGAGTATTTTAATAGTCAGGCTGCCTATGTCACATAGCTCTGGGATTCCCACAGCAGCAGCTTCCACAGAAGTCTGCCCAGATCCATGAACTGTTGCCTACTCTAAATCATTGTAGCATCATTGACTGGGGATGGAGAGGAAGAAAACCTCTTTCTTAGTCATGCTGAAGCACGAGAAATGCCCGAGAGTATGTGTGTGTGTGTGTATGTCATTGACCAAGAGGTGGTAAACACCAATGTGCTTTCACACCTGCTTATTCCTGCAGATCTCTCTCACTACACAGACGGAAATTGAAAGAACTGTTTACTGAGAAATCCACCTATAAGATAGCCTGTCTTTGGTAGCACCCATAATCCATGGTCAGAAGAGAAAATTGTCTTCATGCTTGTCCATACAGTGGAAGTACAGAAATAAGGACTCTCCCTTTATATTTTTCCTTCTTGCTATGCCACAGAGATGGCAAATCTTCTCCTTAGTGAGAGCCAAGAGTTCCTTCGAACACCTTTGACCAACCACATTTTAATGCCCCTGATAGTATAGATCTGCTGCAGCCTTGAAAACTAAATGGTTACAGGCCATATACAATTGGATGGCAGGCTGCTCCTGGGGCACAGACCAGGAATTCTCCATCTTTGCTGATTTGTAAGGCAGCTGAGGACTTGCTGTAATGGAAAACACTGTTTTTCTTCTAAAAAGGATCAATAGAAAATAAAAGATTTGATATCTTTGAGAACAGAGCACTCTCCGCCTGCCACCACCAAGGCAAGGCGTTTGTTCACTGAGGTTCAGTTGTTTAGCAGCTACACAAACACCTTAAGTAAAATGTATGGCATTATCTTCTCTTTTGAAAGTTGGCTTAATCTGATCAATAAACTATCACAGTTATGATTCATAGAAAAAAAAAATTCTCTTGAGGCAATATCACAAAGTGATAGGTTCTTTGAAGATCTTATCCCAGATTCTCCATGACGCCATGTAAATGCAGGCTTGAAGGCAAATACTGATACCACTAAAATGCTTTAGACAGTCAGTGATCCCTCCACTGGAAAGGTAAATGCAAAGGGTTTCTGCTTAGAGAGGGCTAAAGTGCTCAAGTCTTATTAGGGAGCCTCCAGCTTTAGGTAATTTGGCTTGAGACAGCTGTGACTGATTTTTAGAATCACTGAGGAAGTGGCAAACTGTGGAAGGAGAAATGTGTTCCTGTTGTGATGTCTCCGCAGCAAGCAGCCTGTGAGGTAGAAATTCTTACTACTCCAAGAAGGGTTTCCCTTGGGAGCATCAGTGCCCTCCAGCTTGAGAGGGGCAGGGCTTTTGCCCCACTTCCACTGCAAGCCAGCACCCAGCAATACTTCCTGCAAAGACTGCTGAAATAACATTTGGGAGGCTCTGGAAAAATGCACAGAGCTGAGAAAACACCTGTTTCTTGAGCACAGATAGTACTAAAAGAAAAAGGGATCTTGCATTTTTGTTTTTTCCAATGGTTGCACAAAGAGGCTCCAAGTCCACTGCTCTGAGCCTCATTTTCCTGTTCCTCGGTGCAGAGTAAACTGCGTAGACCTCACGCAAGACCACTGCATGAACTCATCTGTCATCTTCTGAAGACATCAAGGCAATTTATGAGCTGAGCCCCAAACTACAGCCTAAACTTGATTTTCCTTCTCTTGTGCCGGCTGCAGATTCCAGATCTCCACAGCCACACAAGGCAATATCTCACCTGAAGCTTTTCCTATGAGAGCGTCGCAGACAGCCATGGAACACAGAGAACTACCCCTAGTAGTTCCACACAGCACTGCTTTTACCCATTTCCTCCCTCCCAGCTCAAGACAACTCCCAACTCTTATCTGGATACAAGAGATTACAAACTCTCCATACCTGTAATACCCTTGTTGTGTCTTGGTATGGCACCTACCGCCTCAGATCTCAGCTGGTATTCTTTCATTATAACTACTGCTCAAAGTTGGGCTGATGGACTGCAGAACACTGAAAGCTACTTTCTCTTCACCTGAAAATATCCTAAATCCCATGCAAATGAGGGACAGATATATTTGTTTATCTACACAAGCAAGGACTTTAAATTCAAAGAAAGTGACAGTAATTCAGATAATACACAACCACCATGCAAAATTATGTGTTGAGTTACTGCCATTACTCTTTCACTAATCTGCGAGATGCAGAAACTGTGAATTTAATGAGCTTCATAATTATTTTGTTCTCAAAAATCCGTCCTTTTTGGTAATGACATTATTTCAAATGATATTTTTTACACTATGTCCCTAGTCAATCATGTCAATTCCCTGAAAGATGTGCCTCTAGTGAAATAGTAAAATCCAGAGAGAGGATGAGAAGTTGATTTATCTCAAGGACTTTGCACCTTAAATAGTCAGTAAAATATTAAACATCCCTATCAATAACAAGTGGACTGTATTATAAGCTTCCTCATAACTGGAGTTCTTAGGAACAAATTGACATCTTCCTGAAAAGGTGTCAAGAATTTCATTTAATCCTTTTTATAGCAGTGACCATCAATCTATCTTAATGTTTATTGGAGAGAAAATAATTGTCTTTTCTTTTTGGCATTGGTATTTCATTATAGGCATTAGGATAAATAACTACAATTCAAAGCAAAATAAGATGAAAATGTCCCTGTATTTTTTCCCCTTGGTTTCTTTTCTTCTTCATGTTTAATTTCATGATGAAAAAAATTATAATTCAATTAAACTTGATTCTTATTTAAATGCGCATCTTAAAGTGAAACCAGAGAAATTACTTTCTTTTTCAAAGTTGTTATATCCCAATTGATCTTCCACACATTGGCATTATTATCTGATAGTGAAGATATATGCATTTATCAAAAGCTAGAGCCATCTGTCTCAATTCTATGTAATTTCATTACATATTCATCATTTATCTAGTCTGAGTATGTGACATGAGACCCTACTGACTAGCAATTCTATACTTATTATCATTTCATACTGTGTTTGGATGGACACAAGGCTGTCGACTTCCATTAATCTACTTTTGATGTAAAAATCATCATCTTGGGATAAGCCTCAGAGCTCCTGCATAATCAGGCCACACTGCTGCGTAACTGTAGAGGCACTAACATTTCTATAAAAAAAAGCATGCAGCATTTACTCCTGCTTGTCTCTCACAACATGCAGATATCACCCTGCAGATGCATTGGGGGAATGGAAGTGTAAATCCCAGCAGATTGGCACACCTGAGTGTGCAGGCACACACTGCCCAAAGGTGATTGTCGCCCTGCAAGCATGAATGTGGAGGTGGGCAGCAGTTAATGGCTGCAAGGAGAGATTTTCTAACTTCAGTCACAGTTGCTGGAAGGTCCAGCATAATTAGAGAATAGGGGCTGAGTCAACCCATTGCAATGCCAAAGGTGTTTAACTTCAGCCTATTATAGTAACTTGAAATTGCTTGGTCATTTTGGAATGGACTTTGCAGAACCTATTGCCTGTGCAACAATGTTTTGGAAGTTTGACGGCATAACCAGACATCTTCTTAACCCTTCTAGTCACATAATGCAGCCGTTCCTTTTGGTCCATGTGTCCTTCAAAGGGGAGAGACTTGCTGTGAGCCAGGTTCTCCCTGGGCACAAAGAGCTGGCACCAGCTGATAACCTGGATTCCACATGCTTCCCTGCTCGTCTACTACACTGAAACTAAGAGATGACAGAGATAACAAAGGCAGTTCATTATTCATGTGGACCAGAACTTGGATTTTGAAAATTAGGTAAATTGATGGTAACCACTGTGCAGAACATTATTTATCTAATTCACATGAATTTACTTTGACTGTATCCAATTCTAGGTTGGCAACTATTTCTGTGAATGTTGTAGTAAGCAAACTACCAGGCAAGAGTAAGTGCTTAAACATACAGCTATTGCAGAATTCTTAAGTGGCATTTGGTTTTGTGAACATGAATATTCTCTGGAAATCTCATTTTAGAAAGAATCAGGCTCATCCTACCTGGAAACACAAAGGCTATGATTTGTCTGTCAAAAGTATATATATCAAAACATATCTCAAACTGCACATTAGGCTCACTTGAAATTTATGAAGCATCCACAGGGATGGTAAGAGACAAGATTTTATTCCCAATGGCTAACTATCAGCTCTGCTGCTTCTCAGAAATTGGTTTTCATCGCTGTTTTCCCATCAGTTAAATGGGGATGAGAGCACTCACCTTCATCTGCAAATTGCTCTGATCTCTACCAGACAAAAAATTTCTGTATCACAAATCAACAGCAGTAACAGCCAGCTCAGTTACACGAGTGACAAAGACTGATTAACTCACGAGCAGGAAAAAAGGGCTGCAGTTGACAAATGCACCTTGTCACTAACCAGAGGTCTGCTTAAGCAGTTCAGTGCACTGAGAAGGAGCCTAAACTCCCAGGACAGCTGTTGAACCCACTTGCCAAATACTTGTGCTGGGTGCAGGGATTTGCACAGGGAAAGAGAGTGCACAAGTTCACATGTGATAAATTCATATCCCAGTTGATGAAGGCTCACCATCTTCATGCACAGGCCTCATGCTGCCAGCTTCTTACCCAAGGAATCAGAATATTTTCAGTTAAAAGGGACTCACCAGGATTATCTAAGTCAAACTCCTGGCCCTGCACAGATCAGCCCGAAAAACCACACCATGAGTCTTTGGGCATTATCCAGGTAGTTCTGGAACTTTGTCACGCTTGGTGCTGTGGCCACTTCCCTGGGGAGCCTGTTCCAGTGCTCAGCCACGCTCTGTGTGAAGATCCTTTTCCTAAATATCCAAACTAAACCTCCCCTGATACAACTTCACGTCGTTCCCTCAGGTCCTGTCACTGGTCACCACAGAGAAGAGATCAGTGCCCCTCTGCTTCCCCTCCTTCCAAGGCAGCACAACACATTTTAATATGTGGAAACCACGATCAGGAAAATCTAAGTGACGCTGAAAAGAGTGAGGGAGCCTACTCCCAAACCACAATGTGGGAAGCACATTTCAGCCCTCTGAAAGCGTTAGGTCAGCAGTGAAAGCAAAATCCCGTCATCACCCATACTAGATGGATCCAAAATCTAGGGTTTGAGTCCCATGGAGAAGCATTACCTGATCACGCACAAGTTAGCTGCATGTGGTGGCATGTGATCTGACTCAATATGAACCAGTGTGAGGTGTCTGATCCCAGAGCTCAGTCAGAGAAGACAGAGAAGACAGGGTGAAAACCAGCACCATGCCCAAAGCAAATGGGTTATTCCTGTGGAAAGCTGCTCAGGGCTGCGTACAGTCCTCAAGATCTGAGCCTGCTGATACATGTGCACATGTGAAGGGGCTCAGGGCTCTCTAGATCTATAGAAGTACTGCCAAGAGACCTCAGCTTTGCACTCAGCTCTGGCAGCAGAGCAGATGATGCTAGCTTGGAGCTTCTCAGCACCACAATGCATTGTGCAGCCTTACAAATGCTGTAAATCACTTGGATGCTTTGGATGGGTAAGAGTTTTCTCATCCACAGTCTTTCTAAAACCAGTTTCCTGACCACTGGAAGCCTTTAAACACTCCATTACATCGCAAATTAACTGTAACTGTGTGTTCAAGTGCTAGTTGGGGTAACTAAAGTACTTTTCCTTTCCTTACTGTGTAGGGAAATTGTTCCTTTCTGTGTTTTCTCAGTCTGATGCAGGTCCACTGAATGGTCCTATTCTTCCAAATAATGGTTGCCTTTACCTCAGCTCTTTAGGTAAATTTTCATGGCTGAGCAATTTCTCCTCTGCTCAAGAGGGGCTCTGCTATCTTTGCAAAGTACTTTACAGCTCTGACTGTGAATAAAGCATATTCTAACATTTAAATTATTTAACTCAATGATCTGGTTCACTTCAGTTTATCTCACTTGTGTCTGTGAATACACACTGCATATAAAATGTCCTTCCTGTACCAAAGTCAGAGATTCTGGCAATGAACCCTCCTGTAACTGTGAGGTTTTGTCACATGTTGGTCAGAAGTGGGAAGGGAACGTGTGCCAAGCACCATCAGAAAGTTGGTAATTTGTAACTGTAACTGCTACCTCTCGTCTTCAGTTTAATTGCAACCCAAAGATTTCTTTTTCCCCTTTGCCAAGCGTTCCTGTTAGTTCTGATAATTATAGTGAATACTTCCTAAAAATTAAGCCACCTACACAAATCTGTCCCCAAAATAAGTGCTGGAAGCAAATTATAACATCTCCCTGTCACTTCATCGGTATCTGTATCGTCACTAGATTTATGTTCTAATGCTGCATTATTACCTATTACCATAGTTGTTAAAACCTTACTTTTCATGCTAATGAAAATGATGAAAGACAGGGGGTTTGACATAAATACTGTAATAAGAATCATATTAATGTGACAGACGATTGCTCCTCAGTGACAGACTATGAAATCCTGTGCAAGAGTTACAGAAGGTTCATTTACATGTCTGCTCATCTATCTCTCCCTACAGGGAAGCAAGGGACTCATGCTCAACACTGGAATGGAATGAGAATCAGAAGATGGCAAAAAGGCACAAATGGTCATCCTAACAAGAAATGCATGCCAAGGCATACTTTTCCTTTCTTAGGTGACCATAAGCACAAAATGTAAATTACAGGACCTAAGGTCAGACACCTAAGACCTCTTTTCAGGCATGTAATTACACTCCTCCAGGCAAAACTTCAAAAATTTAAGACAGATGCAGCACTACCAGCAAAATTGGATTTGTGCTTCTAATTCTGTTTTGAATTTGCAGCATTTTTCTTTCACTAATTTGACACAAGTGCTGCTATCTCCCAGTCATGCTACCACACCAATTCTTTCCACAGCTTCTGTAGTAATTTTCACAGGTTGCATGTGTGCTCTCCTTCTGAGGAATAGGTGCTTACCATCCTCAGGGAGGGAGAGTCGGGTAACAGCCAGAAAGGAGGCCCAAGATAATCTTATATTCCCAAGCACAGACGATCAGGATAAAGGCATTGAAAGGCAAAGTGCAACCACCCACTGGCCATCTGCCTCTTGGAGTACTCAGTTTAGTCACAGGCACACAAAGATCATCGTGTCATACACCAATGACTTCTTTTTGGATGATCACACTCAAGTTTCCTGTCAGTTGTGGCCCCACACTAATTTCGACCCAACCACTGACTTGGATTAAAAGATTATGGTTTTATTCCAACTCACAGGGCTTCCTGATCTGCTAATGTCACAGTGAGTGTGACAATGGTGCTAAATGCACACTACTTCGTCATGAGACAACAATTCTCCCTACCCATTCTGAAAAACCCAAAAAACTCCCACAAAAATCCAACACCCCATAGCATAAATTAAAGACAATAATTAATCCAGACTTGTTTCAGTTTGCTTTCCACTAGTGAAACGTTTTACTTAGAGAAATATTTATTTTCTTTTTTAGAGCCTCTCTCCTTGCAAAGAGAAAGAAAATAGCAATCACATAGATAATTTATTATTAAAACTCCCATTTACTGATAACATGCAGACAAAGATTGCTTTCCCCATTTTTAACAAAGTAAACATGGTATCTGTTAGAGGCACTCTCTGAAGGCTACTTGTCTTTTTACAGTCTCTTTTCTGTCTCTCTATCCCTTCGTGCTTAATTTAGATTACATTTTTCCAAACTTGGCCATATTAGCATACTTTCTACACTTCAAATATCCATATGTTTGTTCTTTGGCCCTCCTTGAGCAAGTGTCTAGGATTGATTTCTAATTCATCTTGAAAGGTGAATTTATGATTTTTCTCAGTGAGGAAAGTAACTAGAAAAAGAAGAAAAAAAAAAAGGTTTCTTTCATCTGTTTCTTATCCTTGAAAAAACGAATGAAGTGAAATTTCTAAGGCTGATTGTGGCATCACCTTTCACTCTACGGTTTAGCACATTTTGCTTTAGCAGCAGTTCAAAAGATCGCTATTCTACATCTGATGCCTTCTGCTCACTACAAATGTCTGCAGTACAGCAAGAAGTTAAAAACATTAAAATATTGCAGCACACAGGGACCCCCAGACCCCATAAAATCCACACTAGCATGCTTAAGATGAAACAGCATCACAGAAAATTCCCACATACTCATTTTCTGCGTGTATGTGGGAATTTAACATGATCAGTTAAAGCTGAAATTTAAGCTTTGCTGGTTTTCATCTAGTTTCACCAAACATGTCTGTATTTTAAAGTTTTCCTCTGCAGGATGCCAGGTCTGAAATTTCAACGGGGCAAAGGCAAAATTAGCAATAAACTAGCATCTTCTGAGGTTCTAGCAAAACCCTCAAAAATATCAGCGGAGTTATGAGATGCCATACATTGGTAAACATTGAGAGACAGAAACTGGCCCCAGAATTGTCAGAAAAAGAAGTTTTTCCAGTATGGCTTATTAGCACTATCTGCATGAAATCAGACAGGTAGGAAAGCCTTATACCAAGGGCCTGCTCTTTACTCCAAGCATGCAGCAACTGTGTCATGAAACAAGAATGAAAACTGAGCTATGATTACAGGAATCTGCTTGCTCAAGGTCACAGAGAACATCCTCACATTTTGGCCACCCGGCTCATTCTGCAGTGCTTAACCCATCAGATGATGTGCCCTGCAAAAGGAATCGTATTGCCTGTGTTAAATACTGTATTTGTGTGGCACTTCGGTTTCCAGTCTATTTTTCCTGAGTACGGAAGATGCTGTCTTTCATGTCGTGAGCTTGCCTTCTCTGTGGGATGCTGCAAAGTCAGCAAGCTTTGATAAAGCTGTGAAGGACCTTTGCATGACTGCAGGGTTAGTTTGGGACTCCTGACTCATGTGCACTGGGGAACAGAGCCCTGACAATGATTTATTTGTCAGTGCACTACACTGACAGCCAAATCAGCCAGGGAGCAAGTAAGAAATAAAAGGGTAGAGGGAAAATATTTGGGTTTGAAATTGTTCTGAAAATTCCTCATAAAAAAATCAATTACAACCAAAAAAAGTGTTGTGTGGTGGCTAAGGCTATGTACACTGGCCTACAGCAAGGAACAAAGTCATTTATCTTCAAGGCAGTGATCACAGACAAAAATAGGAGTGCCCTTTCTTTTTCCCCACTTGAAAATCCTAAGCAAATTGAGTTGTTAATTTGATTTCACAGCTTTCAAGAAAACACTTCAATTATTGGCCCTATAAATTTGTGATACCAGTTTTCAAGCAGCTTCCAAGGCTCTCTTCTCAGACAAATTCTGAGTCATGAGTTTAAAATTGCAACTCAAAAAAAACACCAAAACCAAAAAACAAACCAAAACCAACCAGCCAAAAACACCCAGAAAAACCTCAAACCCCCAAAAACCCCAAACAAATTAAAACCCACCCCCCTAAAAACCAAACCAAACCAAACCAAAAAAACAACAACACAACAAAAACAACTGAAAAATAACTTTAGAAAATAGCAGACAGGAAAACTGAGGCCACAGCAGACTAAGTCTCAACTGCTCTGAAGCATTTAACAAAGCACTTTCTCAATTTTCAACCTCTCTGAGAGCCAACAACCTTTTCTGGGAAGGTACTGACTGCTCTTTCAGACATGGATCTGACTCTGCTTATACAGATGGGGAAATAATGGCTGCTAGCATCCTCTGGAAGATTAGGAATAATAAAAAAAGCTTGTCTGCATGGGGGAAGCAACCCAGGCAATGAGACTGGTTGCAGATTTCATCTCTAAATGTCTTTTCAGTATTTTCAGCCTTGCTGCTGAATCAAGCACATGAAGGGTGTTTCTGCTCCAGTCAGCATGTTGCACATCTCTGCCAAACCCCTTAACCTTTGCTAGTTCCCTGCTTATGGTCTGGAGCTCTTTAGAAGGAAACAGAACTAAGAGCAATGATTTTCTTATTTTCTAAGCAAAATATGAAACCAGCAGAGTATTATTTCTCAAAAACTGATAACACTTACTAGGAGCTTTACACTATTTAACTCATAAAAACTTGTTTTCTTAATTTTCAGTCAAAAGACTTAGATTGCGTAACTCTATGGAGAAGTTATATTTCTCATTAACAGATCTTCTTAAGCCAAAAATTCAGACACCAACAGGCATGAACCAGTGTTTACCCTTCCAAAGCACACGAGCTTAAGGCAGGAGTGACCCATGAAAGAACCTTACATAAGGCTTTGCCCTGAAAAATAGTCACATATAATCAGGCTCTTCTTATTCAACAGATTGGCTCACCTCATGTATTCAGACACACCTGCTCATTTCCTTATGAAAAACTGGCTTTTTATCAGTATCCTCTGACAACTATTGGCATAGCTCCCCAGGAATGATCTATATAGTCTTTCCTGGAATCGCATGAATCCTTTGTATTTTTCTATCCATCCCTGTGCTGCCAGCTATAAGTATTCTAAAATTACAAAGTAGGCTGTAAAATTAGGAAACTTGCTTCACTAAATAACAACAAAAAAACCCACAGTGGAACAAAAAACCCACACAACAACAAACAAGCACAAAACCCAATAAAACACGAACAAAACAAAACAAAAACAAAAATTAAAGGAGCTGAGAAAAGAAAGAAGCAAAGAAGTGAAAATCTTCTTTCTTACCTTTTTTTTTTTTTTTTTAAATCTTTATGTTCATTATAAGGTGATTTCCAAGCATCTCTTTGGGGGCTACAGATTTTGTTGATGTGATTCAGAAAGACAAGATCACGGTGAAAGAACCACGTTAAATCCATAAGAGATGGGAACGCCGTGGTCAGAGCAGTGGATCCCCAAAGAGGCCTGGTCTGCTGATCCCGAAGCTATATGTGAGTGTGGCACTGAACAAGTAACTTTCAAGGCACAGACACCTTTTGTAAAGGAAACTGCGCCTGTGATGTGGCCTATGAAAATCAATGAGCTAAGATAACTTTGAGGTAAAGGACTTGGTCTGGTATTTCTCACCTACAAAATTTCCACCCTTAAATGATGCTGCAGAGACCATCAGGTCTGAGCTCAGCATTCCATTGAAATATAGTGCCTAAAATAGCAGTCCAGGCATTATACACCCAGCAGACCATGGAGAAGAAACAGCATCTCCACAGGGTCAACTGGCTTTCAAGTGACATTTGAATACTTTCCTTCCTGCTGTGAACAGCAGACCTGGAAAGAAAGCAAGGTGGGATGGCTCCAAGCCTCATTGCTCTATAAATGCAATTTGTAGTAAATTCTACTGAAATAAACGCAGCCAGGAGCTTACCTTTTACAGCAGACTTTTCTGTGCATGGAGATACTGTAAAATGAACCTTTTTTGATGTGAAAACTGTTTATATAAAAGGTAAAATTACTATGTTTATATCCAGGTCATGACAAAATAACGTATTTGACTTAAATAGTTACAGTAAATTTTTACACCATAAAATGTTCTGCATATCAGACAGAACTGTAAGTTTCTTCCCTTTCATATTTGTGAATGTCAGAGTAGAAGCTAAAAGGCAAGCAATTTGAACAGATGTGGTGTTGATGGGACTCTGCTCGTTCTACAATTTCACGTTGTGCTATCATAAGACAGCTGGGAGCCTAAAGAAACAGCCTTAAAGCAGAAATCCCTTCAGCATGCTCGTGTACGGCATGTGGGATGTACAGTTCTGGTGTCACATTTCTCTCGTTTTTTTTTTTTTTTCCTTTAAATAGCCAAGTGTTTGCAATAGACACACAGAGAAAAGCCCCAAGAGATGCAAATCTTTGAAAAGCAATACAAAATAATTTCTGTCCAAAGGATCAAGGAGCAATTTCAGTCACCCTCTCACAAAAATAGGAAAAAGTGTAATCCCACTGAGTAGAAATATGGAAATATCTGCCTTACTGGTGAAATAACTGCAACAGTACTCTCTCCAGGCAGCACCAAAGCTTTCACATGACCCTTCCCTTCAGCATTTTAATTAAGATAAACATAGCTAACCTGCACAACTATTTACATTACATGGTAGCTAAACTTTCCAACAGACAGTCTGATTGCCCAGTGCTGTCACTACAGAAATACGGGGCATGAACTGACTACACTCTGATTAACGTGGCCTCAAAACTGGAAAATTTGGAAAATTCCAGAAAAGTGATTACTTGTCAGGATTTTTAGGCTGGCACTGCACTGACAGGAGTTTACAACTACCAGACAAGCAGAGATGATGTAGACGTGGTCCTCATTTCCAATATTGAGTGCACCTCATTTCTAATTATTAGGCAATTTTGGTGGCCTGTCTCGTTTGCTTCCAATGAGCTGGAGGGAGATAAATAGAAACAGACTTCACAAAAACCCAGAATGTTAAAATCACTGTTAAATTATTCACTGTATCAAACAAGATGAAGTCCCAGAACAAAATCTGTGAAAACTGTACTTTGGTTTGTAAAGCCTTATTATTGTAGGGTTAAGAAGGAATTCTCCGACTTAACATTTAATTAAACTTAATGGGAAATGTTTAATTAAATTAAGAAACGTGAGAAAATTCCCTTAGGCAACAAGATCTGTGATTACAGTGCTGCAGTAAGCCCAAACAAGGCTTAACATACTGTAGGGCACGCAAGGCCAAAGCCTCTGGACTATTTTTAACATGTTGTAGAACATTGGTAATTACAAATAGGAAGTGTTAAATATAATCATGCCAGGTTCACGTGGGGAATCTCATCAAATAATAACTGAACAGCTTCTGCTACTACGGGGTGGTGCACGCTCAGTTTTAGGAAAACACCAGGCTACACCATTAGCATCTGGATTCAGACTTTGGGAGCCTGGAATTTCTGAAGAATAAGAACAACAGAGCAGGCTTGGCATTATTGTGAACAAAATAGATCCAAAGAGAGTCCACTAGCTTCCCAAGACTCAGGTCCATCTCTTACAACTAAGAAGGTTCTATATTTCAACTTTATGATTTCCTATAGTAAAGATTATATGTACATTAGAGGTAAAAATGCCTAATAACTGTGAGATGGAAAGGAAATTGCAAAATGTTTGTAAAGCAGTTTAAGATCCAAAATCAAAAGGAGTTATTAAAGTACCCATAAGAAAACCAAAGCAAGCATATTATGAACAGAAAAATATGCAGCAAAATCAATAGTAAACAGAAAATTTACAGATAAAAAGGTCTGACCAAAAATTCCTTGTGGTCCCCTTGGGTCAAATAGGTAAGTTTCCCCTGATATAAGCTGATATAGCCTCATTAATGCTACAGCTTTCTGTCCTCAAGTCCTGTGGATTCCATACAGGCTCAATGTCATCTCATCTTCACCCTGGTACTTGCCGAAATCACCTGGGAGCCACTGATTTCTGTGATGACCGAAACTAGCAAGAAGTAAAAAACCCAACACAACCAAAAATATAACTGAAACCTAAGCAAAATAGTTACCCAGGCTAACATACATTTAGCACAGAGATGATCAAAGATTTGTATCCCACTGAAACCCTGTACAAACTAGTGCTCTACAAACTAGGAAAGTACTGCCAAGCAAAGCTCTTGTAAGGAATCACTTGGTCTTTTAAGGGCAGTCATTCATCTCTCCTTTCATCAGATTTCTTCCCTCTCTGTCATTTCACAAGTACTCATAAATCACCACAACATCAAACAAGACCCCTACTGTACTAAATGCAAAGATAATAAAAGGAAGAGCATTTTAATGAGACAATTATGCTGTACTGTAAAATTCCTGAAAACTCTTATTTTTTTTTTTTTTCATTTGCTCATGTTCCTCCTGTGATCTGTTTGGGGTTTGGATTTGGTGGTTTTTGCTGCTTCCCTTAAACAGACTGCTAGAAGGGCCTCCCAACTTTTGGGAACTACTTTTTTTGATACAGGAACCTATTTAGCACCACTTCCTCAGCATAAAGTGCTAAGGGAAGTTGACAGTACATTAAGGCACCTAACTCAAATGGACAAACCTCCAGAATGATGAGTTCCTGTCAGTTCCTTTTGGATGAATAAACAGAGGTGAAGCACGTGGAATATCTGAAGACAAAAAGAATTTTTTAAGTGTTTTTGATTATCTAGTCCTGTTCTTCTTTTTCCACCTCCTTTTCTGTTTTTCTACCAACTTGGTTTTTTTTCTTCAGTGCAGTATGTAAATGAAAGAGATGTTAAAGCAGTAAGAATACATTTAAGTTTCAAAAGTACTTCATTTACAAAGCAGTAGATTGTGTTTGCAGGGGGAAAAAATATCTGTCATCCTTAAACAAGAGTTTGCAATCATCATCTCTGGTTAAAACCTTACACTGAAGAGTTACTTGAATGTACAATAAGCAAGGTACAGTTATTTTGTAACAATAAGAAGAGGGAGAATTAAGATAAATGTCTGCCTCCAGCAAAAAGATCCTAAAGTAGCACAATTTTCTGTAGAATTACAGCAGTTGCAGCACAAACTGTGCTACTGAAAAGAACAGATTTGCTGTTTTAGTTTTTAAATAAAAATATAATCATTTGTGTTCTTCACCTGGACAGAGTCTGTACTCTTCATTCTTTTGTCCTCACCCTAGCCCACACTCAAATAGGAGGAAAAGCATAAATGCCTCTTGAACTTGGGACAATATGGTATCAAGATCACAGAATGTCCTGCAAAAGCCTGCTGGGTTTGAGCATGCAGTAATACTTGAATGACAAACTCGCTTCACCCTCAGAAACTCTCTTTGAGCTATAAAGTCCCAAGAGCAAAAAAAAAAAAAAGAAAATTAGCAAGCCCATCAAGTGTATTAAGGATGTTTGGTATCTCCAGATCCTTTGGGCTTGCAGGATCTCATCAAAACACACTGCACAAGGTGGCTTTATCAAATCACTGCTTACTTAAAGTCAGACACCACTGAAACATTACAGTTTGGGCCCCCAAAGCTCTGCAGTCCCCTGTCCACATCAGGGGTACCGTGTGTGTGTTTTTAGGTTGCAGTCAGACCCCCCCCCAGACAAAGTAGTGCAGGGTTACATGACACATAAAGCAGAACAAGTTTTCCACAGGTTTCCACAGCACAAACCTGAGTTTGATGACATCGCTTTTGGCAGCCTTCTCTTTGACTCACGTATTCCACCATCACATTTTGTGACTTGCTACACAGAGCTAACAAGCAACCTACCCTCCCACCAAAACATAAATGGTCAGGGGTGCAAGAATTTTGTGTAATAGATTGTCAGCCTCCATGTCCGTCCTGCCTTCTGTACCTGGATGCCCTAGCTAAATGTTAGATTTGAGACACTGTGCCAAAACTTATGGAACTGATATGTTATTCTACTGAAACTACGTAAGACAGCCTTAATGGTTCAGGACACCTTTGGGGCATTGTGCTGGCTGGAAAATCATGACCCAGTCTCAGCTTTTAGCTCATTTCATATCATCTCTCCTGCATTAGTGAGTTTAAAATGGACTTATTGTTCCAGCTATTACCAAGGAGAACGCTGCTACTTCTTGTCACGCAAACACTGAAGTCTAAGTCGTGGTAGAGTCTAGTCTAAAAACACTCCTCATTAAAATGCTCTTATTGCCACTACTTTTAATAGGGATCAGATCCATAGAAGGGTGGGGTCTTGTATCATGGCAGTGTGGGGCTTCTGAAAAGACAGGAGAAAGCAGCAGCATCTTTGTATGAGGAAAGGTCTGTGCCTTTTCTCATAAAACCTTGGGCTTCTAAAGTATTAACTTTCCTTGACAGTATATTTCCGGTTTGTGCAGCTTTAAGCTTAACTGTCTGTCAGAAAATTATATAAATCTGATTGCCCCTGTCAGAGCTAGATATGCTTTAGCTCTCAAGACTTCCCATAAATGATGCTACTTATCCTTTAGAGATGGAAGTGGTGCACTGGCAGTACAACCAGAATCTCATTATGGAGCCTGATGCAGTCCGTGCCAGGTTTGCACAACACGGCATTCACTTGGGAACACAATAACAGCACAAGAAGCAGCAACAGCCACCCAGCACTCAGGGGAGTGGACCTGTGTGTGGTCAGGAACCATGGAAGGCAAGGGGCAGAGACTGCTGAAAGGCCCCATTTGGCCAGACAACTGCCATTGTGAACCCAGAACAGCTCCATCTGCTTAAACGGGGTAAATTCCTGGAGAGGGATCAGCTGGACCAAAGCACATTCCCATGGGTGGGCATGACACAAACCATGGCCTTCCAGCTGCTAGGCCTGCAGAAGACCTCCACATGTTGCCTGGCACCATTTTTGCTCTGCAGCAGGATCAGATTGATGGAATATTTGTTCTTCCAAGTAAAGCCAAGGCATACTCAAGCATGTGTATACATCACACTACAAGTGTGCCTCCTCTCTTTTTACTATATTCAGCCCTGTATTGGCAGCTCTTGGTTACAGGAACAACTCAGTACCTGGCCCTTCACTTCTTCCCCCATCCTCTTCACAAAAAACCAGCAGGGCTCCAGATTCATCTAATTGGCCCAGGAAGGTCCAGTTAACTTTCCTGACTCTGAGCCAAATGTTTACATATCTTCTCACAGAAAATTTGAAAGATTTCTGGGGTCTCCAACAGTGAACAGCCTTATTCAGCCTTAAAGACAGAGTCGAGATGGGAAAAACAGCAAGACAAGATCTAGAGTAGGTTTGTGCAGGATTTTCCATTTGTTTCAACAAAACATACAACAAATGTTTCAATTCAGGTTCAAATTATTTCTTTTTTTCCCCAGTGAGATCTTACTTAGGTCCTGTTGCACATATACGCTTTGACAGGCATTAATGAAAGAACAAATGAAGATGTTACATTTTTACAAAGTCTCAAATATTAGCTTATGTAGGCCCCACAAATTAAAAAATCTTAGTGAAAAGATCGAAGGACCTATACAAGCAGAATTATTAACTGCAAGACTTCTTGGCTGATGAATCTGAGTTTCTTTGAGGTTTGCCTTTTCAGAGGGACCATTACATACGAGAAGAGTCCTTTAAACAAACCAGTAAGTGACAAGAATTGCAATGCTGATAACCATTCTATGAAAGTTTCTTCTTAGGAATAAAAATAACGTTAGTTTTTATCACATGCTGTGGTTTTTTAGCATAATTTTCCATCTTTGAGCAATGACTTGGGTATAAAATAAAACTGCTAATTTGCTACACTCGAGTTTTCACTCTCACAACTGCTGTGCTTTAAGCCGTATTTGCTGAAACCTGTATTTTGCATATGCCTCAGAAGTACTGCAAGGTATTGCTGTTCTGCTTCTGAGGGCTGTAAGTGCTCAAAAATGGTTAAGATCCCCCACTGACAAGCAGTACCACATGAATTCTCCACATACTGGCAGAGCATCTGCTAAAACCAATTAGGTCATTACTCAATTTCTCAATTTTTTCTTTAAGATGAGAGAAAAAATGTAAACCCTAAAAGCTTACCCTTTTATTCCAATAAAGCCAACTCTTTTAGCCTATAAACCCAGTGAAATTATTGGAATGGCGCCTGTCAACAAAACCTTTACATTAAAACAAGAATAAATAACATCAAGATGGCATGTAGTTGGGAGAATGTCCAGGTGTTTCATTTCAAGACTACTCTACTCATTTTAGGCTATATTTAATCCTGTAAGTCCTAGTGCATTCAAGTGTAATAACACTGAAACCTTGATTGTTATCTGCATCTTATTTCCCCACCTTAATTTAGGTCTAAAAATAATAGTTTAGAGCCTTAACAGCTCAAATATTTCCCCATTAGCAAAAAGTTAATTTCTGAGGGCATTCCAGGGGCAATTAAGCTGGAAAAGCAATTAAGGTTTCAGAAATCCCTGACAGTAGGAAAGGTTCAACTTAATATCCACAAGTACGTGAAAACAAAACATATTTTAGGGTTATTAGAAGACTATGGCCTCAGACTGTGGCCAAGAGCTCACAAAAGCAGATTTATTAATAGCCTTGCTGTGGGAAGCGCGTTTCCACCTCAAGTGTCACGTAGGTCCTGGAAAGGAACCTGTCAGCTCAGTGCTGAGTTAGCCCATGCCACAAGGCCAGCTGAGGAAATTTCTTGCTCGAGAGCAGCCCTCTAAATGGCCTGTGCATTGCCTAAACCATCCATTTAGCTCAGGCTGTGCAACCTGCCCAAGAGTTCCTATTCTTTTGCAAAGCCACGCTACAGAGGATCCCTTCTTCAAAAGGTCTTGCTAATGGCAGAAGCTTTTGGTCCTCAGACCCACCATCATCACCAGCTAAGCCGCACCATGTGCACATTCTGGGGTTTTGCCAATTCCTCCCACTCTTCCTTACTCGCATGCTCGTTCTCCCTGAGTAGGATGAAAAAAGAGGGCCTCGGAAGAAGACTGGAACAGAAATGAGTGAGGTTTATGTCAGAAAGGTAAGCTGTGTTCCAATAATCATCTGCATGATCTAAGAGGTGGGAAGCAGGAATGTGATGTTTACAGGAGAGTCCTTGGGCATCTCACACAAAAGGAACTATTTATTTTTTCCTGAATTTTCCAACATCTACACACAAAGTAATTGACCTTCAGCCTCGTGTAAATTTCCTCACCAGTCTGCCTGAGGTAAATTTGAGGGCTGGAGTCAGCTAAACCCCCTTTCCTTGAACCTTGCAGTCAGCCTGAACTTTCAAGGTAAACTGAGATGGCCACATGAGTGAGCTTTCTTGAAAGAGTGTCAGTATTTCCCCTTAGCAGTCAGACGGAGAAACCAGTGAAATATGCTCCACTCGGCACTTCTGCCCTCCTGTAGTAGGTTCCAGCCAGCCTCTGGAAGAGCAGATACAAACACCAGCAAATCAAAACCAGAAAGAGGAAAGTAGTTTTGGATTTAAGCTACAAGTGGTGGAACTGTTACAAAGCAGAGGCTACAGAGGGATGGAAGATCAAGAACTCCTCAAAATCAATGCTTGACATGTCACAAAAACAAAGAGAGGAAGCGTATCCCAACCCAAATCGCTCAGCAGTTCAGAAAACCTCTGTGTGTGTGAGAAGAGAAGAATACTTGCAAGAGGGGTGGTTGGTTTCGGTGGTTTGTTTCCTTGGGTTTTTTAATCAACAAAAAAAACCACAAGTCCCAAAACCCCTGCTGCTGGAGTCAGTACTTGCTGGTGGTTCTCTCTGACAAGAACCTGACCCAAGCCTACCAGTGTTTTCCCTGGATGTCACGGTGCCACAATTTTCACATTGCTGATGCCATAGTTCCCTTATTGGCTGCAAGACTGCTAAAGGCCCCTCCAGGACTAGGCAGTTATCGTCTGAAAATAATCATCCCCAGCATGCACCCGTGCATCAAGCCATGTTATAGCACATTGCAGAGAAGGGAAGATGCCATCTGTGAACCCAAGCCAATTTATGCCAGCTGAACCTCCAACACAACTGCGACTCCCTCTCCCAAAACATGACTCTTGGCACCCTGTGCTGCAGGGTTTCCTTTGCAGCACTCATTATAAACAGTATTTAAAAACAGGAGAGAAAAGCTTATAGCTTGGTTGATAGCATATAACAAATTAGTTGTGCTTTTAATCTTCTTGTTACATCTTTTGCGATTCAGGAATCTTTGCTCCCGGCACTGCTGAGCACAGATTTAAAATGTTCAAACACACATACGTGCCATCTCTCCTCATCTTGTTTTCAGCTAAACTGCAGTTTTCCCATACCTATCAGCTTCAGAAACACAATCAACAGGAAGACACCTCCATGCTCTCCTCACAGGAATAAAGATGTTTGAACAATTCCTGCGTATGCATGGGTGACCAAAAAGTGCAGATCGTGTTGTCACTTCTTGCTCAAGTCAAGTTCCATAGAAATGACTTGAATGAAGACACCAGCCTGCTTGGCAAGGATAATAAAATTGATGAATAATGATACATCTTCTGTGTTAGCAATTTCATTCACTGAACAGATTTGACAGTACAGTGAGGTTATTATGCATTATTTTTAGTACTAGAAATCAATAACACTATTGTCCTTTTCAGTTCAATTTGATTTAGCTGAAGCTCAGTGTGCAGAGAATAATGAGGAACACTGTCTCACATTAAATGGAAACAGAAATCATGTTCTTAGCAGGGTGTGTTTTATGATAAGGTGATTACTCTGTGAACAGCTTCTTATTTCAATATTTTGGATGTTTAAATAAAGTGTGTGCTCAAGACAGATGGAAATCTTCTAGGGAATATATTTCCCCCGCACAAAGATGACAAATTCTTCTGTGAGGAGAGCTACTGTCAACATGGTTCTCAAAGGCTTCCTGTGGAGAAGATGGACACCAAAATCACGAGGGAGGAAGGCTCCACCGGAGAATAATTGTGTGATGTGAACATCTTTCCTAGCTTGAGTTAGAGTTCCTTGCTCTAACAATGGCTTGAGCCTCGGGCTTCCATTATGGGAATGGGTACCACAGTGTATCCTAGTGCCTCGCTCTCGGTGAAGAACTTTGCAAAGCTGTCATTTTATTTTACTGAAGAATGGATTTTTTCACATAATCTTTTAAATGTCAAACATTTTTGCAAGGCAGAAAAAACACTTTCTCCTAATCAAGGGAAGCAGCAGGACAAATTTTCCTTAGAGAGCTCTGTCAGAGGACTTCAGTTTTCATCTGTTGATGCAAGCAGCTAAAAAGGTCACGGTTCCACCCTCCACAAAAAAATTCAAGTTGCCACCTTTTCTCCTGTGAACAAAATAGATACAGTGTCTTTGTACTGTAGCTCTGGGTGACAAATTGCCCAATCACTCCCGGTTTTCCCAAGTGCTAGAAGATCTGCTTGCCTCCTACTCAGGCTTTGCTCCTGCCATCTTTTGAAACTGCACCTGTGCTGTACAAAAATCTGCTCTGCATGAAAAATAGATGAATGAGAGGACTCTTGGTGATGATTACACTGATATGGCTCCTATTCCATTAAATATATTTATTAAATTAATTAAATGACAATAATAGCCCCTTGCCTCGCTGTGCGTTCCTTTAGAGCTGCAAAGGATTATCCAGCTTCTCCACCTGAGTTTATAAAGATCCAAGGGAGCCTGCTGACATCTGAGGACACGTGGAAGAGTGGCAGGACACACAATGCTTCTTTCTGTCAGAAGCTAGATGTATGTGTACACCCTTCTGTGAGACATCATGCCACTTAAACAGGGTCTCTCAACAATATGCAAAAATTTGACCTCTTCTGTCCATGCAGCCCAGTCAGGTAGCAAGAGGTGGTTCTAGTCCATGAGTTCTGCCAAAGAGAGCATGTGGGGATTTCCACAGACTTTGAAATAGCTGGAAAAGGAATAAAAGCTGTGGCCAGAGTTAAAACCAGGCTGGCGCCTTGCATTCAGGGCTCACCTGGAAGCCATTCAGCGTGAGCTGGAGCACTCATTTCTCGTGTTAAAAAAGCAGACAATAAAGACCCCTTGTGCCAGTAGATGGCAGTCGGTTAATGACCTACACACACTTATGAGCCACTTCTGCAGTATTCTGCACAATTTCTGCAGTAAATACAGAGCCTGCATCTCTTTCTCTCTGGTCTATGGGAGAGGCAGCATTTTGTTGACAGAAGATACCCAGCCCCATCCCTAGACCCTTTGCTTCACACATAAGTGAAGCTCAGCTCTTCTCTGTACTGGCCTAACCTGTGCTGGTTGATGCTCATCCTGCTCATTGCAGCCACTCCTAGGCACAGACAGGAGGATGACTCCCTGCTTACCAGCAATCCCCCTCCTCACATATTCATCTGCAGCACACAACTGTGGCAGGACCATTTTGCCTTGGAGACAAACAGAAGGGTGGGCAGGTTGGACTTGAGGAATAAGTTGGACAATTACTGCTCAAAGGGGAAGGTGGAAACTTGCAGAATAACTCTCTCCTAGACACGAAACTCATCTGAAGAAGATCTTGCTTCTAAGAGCAAAGCAAGATGCTGGAAGTTTTGAGTTACACACGGCCACCACTCAACTCCAGCACACCCTGAAACCTCCATCTCTCTTTTGCAAGAACACAGGTCCCACATACCATCAGTGCAACATCTTGGCAAGGCACTTTCTTACTGGAGCAAGCATGATCTATGGTAAGATTTCAGTTCTGCCACACTGGTTCAGAACAAAACAGCTGATCCTTTTGAAAACACAACACAAAGCCAGAGTTCTTCACTAAAAAAACCAAAATTAGCTTTGAAACAGACATTCTCTTCAATAAAATTGTCAGTTCTACTAAGGCTTTTCTCAGACACTCAGCTCACTGTTGAAGGGCAACTTCACAGCAATTTTAATTCACAGAGACACTGTACCTGCAACATGACTGTATTCTTGCTGACATCATCCTAATCAAGACCACTTCTTCCCTCTTAAGAGGAAGCCTTGACTGTGGGCACCACTGGATGCCTTCAAACAGAAGGCATTTCCTCTGAAAGCAGCACTCCTGTGTCACAGAATAGCAGACAACTCACTTGTGTGCTTACAACACCTTTCTCCTTTGGATTAGAAAGTAGCAAATGATCCTCCTTCACTTTGATCCCATTCTGCTATAGTATCATGCTTTAAATGACTTTTGTGTTAATTATGTAGGACAAGAGGAAAAAAAAATAAAAAAGAAGAATGAAAAAAGGCTCTTGGAAAATAGGACACCATGAGTGCCTCCACTAGAATGAATATAAACTAGACACCCAGAGGCAAGAGGCGGGTGACAGTTTCCACATGCTCATGCTTTTTTTGGTTATCCCAATAAATAGCCTCACTTTGATTCCTGCCCAAGCTGAGGTGCCCAATAACAGACTGCAAGATGCATCACATCAATTATGACAGCTAAATTCTCCTTTAAGGAATATTATTCACAGAACACAACTCAGGGCTGAAATTCCAGGTCTGTCATAAAAGGATGAGACAGTTTATTGATTTCTCAGTTTGGAAAAAGCCAGCCTCCAACCAGAAAGCTGATTTTTCTCCATCAGAGACCGAAAACACTTACTTCTGGTAGCTATAAAGCTTTCAAGTAATGAGGCTTCAGGCTGCATTACCAATCAAAATCCATTAAATGGTACACTTAATATAGCATAAAAAATGCATCAGCATTCAAATGAAGTTTAACAAAAATCTAACCCACTTGGAGTAACTGAAATTTTGCTAAAGCTTTAATAGTGCTTGAATTTATTCAATCCAAGTCAGTGAAAAGCTACAAACAATGTTGTTTAGAGCAGGAATGAAAAACTTTTTCCATTAGACAGCAGGTGCCTATTCGAATTTTCCACTTCTGTGAATATATGATTTATGGTTAGAGTGACAGATTCAAAATCTGGCTTGTAGAGTGACTGCTGTACATGAATTCCACTTTGGGGAAGTAACTTCAGATTCTAAGTACTGGCAAAGGCTCTCCCCCTCCCTCAGTCTGCCTTCTGTGCATGTGTAAAATGCCCTCTAATGAGCACAGATTAGATCACAAGCTGAGCATGTCAACAGCAAAATTGTTGTGAAAAGGCAAATGTCTAAGACAGAAAAAGGAGGCAAATCTCTATGGTGCAAAATCTTATCCTTCTTCCCTGCTCCACACAGGTTTTAGGACTGCGTCTACTTTTAGGAGCCATAATGCAAGAAAGCTTGTCACCAATATCAAGCGATCCAAAGTAAGTTATTAAAATCAAGAGTTGGAAGACTTGCATAGAAATACACACAAAATACCACAGTTGTCAGTAATATAATCTTCACAGGTATTTTAGTTAAAAGCTATTTTTTCACACGCATTTTTCCATAAGCAGGAGCATAAAAAGTGATAAGCCAAAAATTCAGACATTATTTTTATACATAAATGTGAGCTCATTTTAAAAAATATATATTTAAAACCCCTGCAGCTGCCCATATGCACACAAGTGCTTGAGCATACAGAAAAAGACAAATATTAATGGAAAGTCACCACCAAACATTGCAGTGGACCATGCTGCTGTTAAAAACATGGAGACCTGGCAAACACAAAGAGAACTCCTCCCGGTGTCCAAATAAGAACTCTGGATACCAGTTCCCATTTCTGGATAAGTTAGTACTTTCTCCTGTGTAACTGTGTGGCTTTGTCTTTGAGGTACATGATAGGGCAGGGGCTTTGCAAACACAAGAGACCACAAACCCCAGGTGTTTTTACAACTGCTTCTGCAGCTGTGCAAGCTGCACAGAAGTGGTTGGTCAAACCTCAAATTCTGGAGCAGTTTCAACCTTATCTTCTCTAAGAGTTGCTTTTCACCTCTTGCTTGCTATCGGTTTTGAGTGACCTTAGTGTCCATTTGTGAAAGAGCAATGATGCCTCTCATCCCACACCCATTTGAAATGGCTGATACCAGCAGGCTTAATACTACTGTAAAGCAGATACATGACTGTGCGCTTTTATTTGTGGATGTGTGCATTCAACCAAGTGGCTTTTCACGGCTTCATAATGCCCCTCTCAAAAATTATTTGGGACTGCTTGGCTGTAAAGACACACATGCTAAAAAGCAGAGTAATTTGTACAGACCTCTGGGCAGTGTCAGAGTGATTAACTGTGCCTGGGTGCAGCAGACAGCTGCTACTGAGAAAATAGACCTTGGTGGTGAAGCTGACTGCATCCAGGTTTTGGGAATGCCTTAGCCACCCCTAAGTTTTAATTGGGATAAAGGTATCTTCATCCTCTCAGTAGCATCGTCTTTGGCCTTCCCCCGCCAAGCAGCATCCTCTTTCTCCATCTTCCCTCCATTTTCCAAGCAGCACCAAGCTAAGAGGGGCTGTTCTGCCCTGCACAGCTGGCCCATCTACCCTGCTGAGGGAGCAGCAGTGCAGCTTTAGCCAAGCAGCTTCAGCAGAAGTAATCTGGGACTTGTAGTGGTTTAACACCACCTGGTAACAAAGTCCCATGCAGCTGCTTGCTCGCTCTCCCCTCACACATGCTGGTTGGGAGGAGAATCAGAAAGAAAAGGTAAATCTTATGGGGTAAGATAAAAAAAAAATTCACCAGGACTACAGGCAATGTCTCCCATAAATTCTCCCCTGACACTGTCCCCTTCCATAACGGAAGCAACATATAGGAGGGATACCCCCTTTAAGTGGCTTGTAGGGGCACAGTGAACAAGGGTTTGGTTTACAAAGCCTTTTAAATTATTCACTGAATTGTTCCTATTCCCTGCCTTCACTGGTGTAGGATGGAGCCCTAAATCCGTACAAGCTACCCCACGTGGGCAGTTCTGAAAATGTTCTGTTTGCTAAATCTCTCTAACGAATGGCTTATTTCCCTGGTCCCACGACACAGTTTCTGGTATAGATACGCTTTTTCTCTTAGTAGGTCAGGCCAAAAGGCTTGGATAGTAAGTTTGTCTCAGAAACCACTGACTTGCAATCTTCCTTGCTGAAGGTTATTTGTGCCCGCTGAATGCAATGTCCGTGCTGCAAAATTTGACAGATGAAACCTGTTATGTTGACTTTTTAAAATGAGTTTTCTAGAAGAGGTTGAGCAAGCAAAGAGGCACTTAAATTAGCACTTCACTGAGCTAATATACTACAATTTTATCGAGGTAATTAAAGATAGAACAATCTGATGATCACATTAAGGTCACGAGTAAAATCAAATCAATACATCAAGAAGTTCAAGGGACGAAATCATCAACAGATCAGTATGTAAAATCTAGCAACACATATTGCAGTAAATGTAAATTTTTTTGTTCAAATCTTCCCTTGGAAGAGGGCATAAACAAATTTCTTCCTAGTCTGAAGCCTCAACCCCACTTTCAGCGTGAAGTGCACTGACCTGACTGAGGGAAAGCACAGATGGATGGATGTTTATGTCCTACAACATGACTTCAATGTTAGTTCTGGTCTAATGTTCTTGCAAGCAGCCTTAAGCAAGCACCATGTTTTAGACAATTTTCTGCCTCCTCTTATTCCCTGACCTGATTCCAGGAAGTGTGCTGGTGTGCTGTATCCTTGTGGATGGACTCTTAAAATTCTAGCCAAGCCAAGAGAAATAATTTGTTCCACTAAACTCATCTAGACAATTGCAAAGAACATCTGTGATGAAAGAATGGCCATACTCTAACTTCTACTATGTTTATCTCAAAACAATTTCTCTCTACCTTAACAACTGATTTTTTGTCCTGCCCTTACACCTGGACTGCCAGACATATGTCCATGACTAAATTATACTTTGGATAATATCTAGGAGGAGCTCTCTTAAATACACCCCTCTGGGAGTTGTGTAACCCCCTAATCAATCTCTCCTCTCTTCTTCCCTAAGGGATCAAGATACCTTTAGGGATACAGACAACATTTCTTTTATCTTCTTCTGATGCATGGGATAGATTGTCCATTCTTTCCAATAAAAGTGAAGGATAATTATTTTTTTCTTTGGTGCCACAACAAAGGATTTTAAATCATACACAGAAAGAGTTTTGGGTAGCACTGCTTTTTAACACAGTAAAATCTACCATTAATTAGGTCACAGGACACCACTCGAGGCAGTGAGCTGATAGAAGGTGCCAGTCCCAGAAACACATACCTCGCTCAGGCTCTGCTTTGTTCCATCAGCACCTCAGTAGCAGTGGAACTCTTAGGAATGTGACAACAACAGACTGTTACACACAGAAAGGGGTAGCTTCAAGACTCACAAAAAGGAGCTCACAGGATGTGAAAGGAGTCCAGCCAGCCACCAGCTATTGAACCACCTAGAAGGCACAAGCAGTGAGAGTTTGAACTGTAGGGACATTCCCCACTGTGAACTTTCACCCTGGGACAGATCTTGGATGTACCATTTTCTTTCACTTTTCCAAGCAAAGGGTATCATAGCTTATGAGTTACCACAGAAGTAAAACCTTGCTAGCAATGAAAGCTTTGATTTACTAATTTTACTCCTCACTTACCTGTGCAACACTGACACAATTTCCATGACAATGCTTCCTTTCATAGAAGTAGCAAGAAGCCTTGCAACCACCACTCAGCCCCACAGCACTGATACCCTGCACCACTGCTGAGATAAAGGTACTCATTGCCTTGCACCAACCTGAGCTGCCGAGTCAAGACACCCAAGAAGCCTCTCTGAAAATGAAAGGGATGGACTTTTGCAGCTATTTTCTTGTGATAAGGAAGAAAGAGAGACCAAAGAAGAGAGTGTTGATGAAGGGGGTGTTCATCTTGCCCTGTCATTCTGGTCCTCTTCTTTAAACCCATGATTAATAAATGAGGTACAAGGCTGTCTGAAAGTAGTTTACAGAAGAAATAACAGATTGGGTAAGACCAGTGTGCCCTCAAGTCCATCATCTTGTGTCTGATAGTGACTAGTCACAAGATACTCAGAGGAAAGTGAAGAAATACTGCTTTAGACAAGTTTGGCTAAATTTATATTCTGTAAAAACCCTCCTTTTTATCCCAAGTTATCTGTTTAACTTTGAAGTGCTAGGTCAAGTAAGTCTTCCGTGATGAATTCTGCACTGCTCATAAACTTTTCATTTTTAGGACTCTAAAAATCTTCTCCTTTTCCAGCACGTTTTTTTTAGTCTACAACAGTTTAAAGTCCGGTACAGATGAGAATGTACTCCTTGTTCTTAAACTAACTCACCCATTATTTGTGGTAAACCTCTTCATTCACAGTGGAAGCCACTATCTCAGACTACTTATATTCTTAAGTCACTTTTTGAGTAGTGTGCTGTTTCCTGAATGCATTAGCACTCACAGAACTTTTAGCTGACTCATATTGTCTGTCATGCAGACATTGCTGTCTGCTACAAATATGCTGCAAATTATCAACATTCCTGACTTCTTGATAAAAAATGAGGAATTAATCTGATGAATGCCAAGTTTGGTTCATGTCACAATGCTCTTGGTGTTACAATCCATCATGAAAGATTAAACAGAGGTATTCTATGAATCAGATTCATTTCAGCCAGTGATCATGATGCAAATTCTTTCACTGAATAACCTTCCTCGACCTGGGCTACAGTGGCTTTCTGTGTTTGGATCTACTTGTTCTGGTCATGGTTGCATGTCCTGTTTCTGATCATATCACAACCAGCTGTGTAGTTACCAGACAAAGCAAATGCTACACACCTCCGATTGACTACAGAAATAACTGTGCCTTTCAGCAGATCAAACACAGGGCTACAGATATTAACCCTGCAAGTATCCCTGCAGAAATATTTTTTAATCTAAGGTGGGACAGGATCATAAATAATTTACAAGGAGTTATGACTTTATATTACCTGAATAATATATCTGGGGGGAAGGACTAGAATCAGTGATGTGGGTTATTCCCCTCTGAGATCTGTAATAAATTTCTTACATTATAATCTGTTGTGAAAAAGATTCTGGTAGTCACGCTCCATACACTGGAGGCATTCTAAGTGGCCTGCCACTGAGTTCCCATTGGATGACTACACTGTCCAAATTTCTCATCATTTCACACTTTCACTCCATAGCTGTGTGCTTGTTACAGCCTGCTGCTATAAAAGTGATTTTTAATGGAAAAGATCTGACAGAAACTTTATGCTTTCTTGACAAAATTTTTATTGGGCTGAATACTGGAATATTACTGACGTAGCTTTGGACAGGCAGCTATGAACTGGGGAATTGCTCTGGGAAGAAGGTGTGGAGAAAGCTTTTATTACTATCCTTATATCCCTGAAATGAAATGTCCTCAGAGCAGAGGAAGGAACTTGAATGCTGCTATCAGGGAATGGTATGAGCCCCTGGGGTTTATCACCACTTGCATTGTCAGGAAGAAGGGAAGTAACATTTTTTTTTCTCCAGAAGTTTAACACACCCCAAAATTTCATGACCATAATACATAAATGCCTCCCAGTCTTGTAGTCACCCCAGCTGATGCTCTCAAAGTGGGAAGTGGGCAGGGACCAAAGAGTCCTGAACACATGGGCACACTCCTTGCCCTCTCCCTAATGAATGTGAGATCTAGGCCCTGTTGCACCTCCTTGCCCTCAGCCACCTGGGGGTCCAGTGCAGGGCTAAATCTCACACTATAAGGATGCAAACTGAAGCCAAGCGTGAAACCAGGCAGCACAAACTGTCCTAATTACTGACAACCAAAATCCCCTCCACAGCTTTGTCCTCTCTCCCCACAGCAGCATGCCCTTTCATGCTTCTTTGTGCTGACAGAACTGTTTCAGAACACCAAAGACGAGAAAAGTCAAAACGGGGGAAAAAAAACCCAGAAGCCATTTTTTCAGCAGTAGGGTTGTAGCAGTCATTGGTTAACTTTCGCAGCTGCAGTAAACAGCAGCACCTCAAAGCAAACAAGTTTAATTGCAGTCAAACTAAGTAAAAAACCTCCAGTAACAAACTTCAGGGAGTTAAACACAGTTGCAATCATAGTCCGACCTTCAGAAGTTCTGACTAACTCCTGCTGGCTTCTGAGAATTAGGACATTTATTTAGTTTCACCAGGAAAATTTTAATGTCAAAGTCTAACATTCAGATGCAGCCCAAAGATGTTAGGTCTGGATTTATGGAAGTATTTAAGGGCTTAAAGATGCAGATACAGACAGCAGCAGAATTTTGAAAAATGCCTAAGTACTGCATATTATGAAAATCCTCTGAAAATCACACTAGCTAGATATCTTTATCTTGAAGCTCCTAATGCTGAAATGACCAAAGTTCACAGTCCTTCAACACTCTTACAAATACTGCTGAAAATCTGGCCTTAAGGAGCCAAGGGCTTTTTAAAAGACTTTAGACTTTGGCTCAGACACTGAGAAGGATTTACATGGCTATAGGACATGGAGGTACTTCCCTGTCTTAAATCTGACCCTTGGTGTATATACTGCTTTTTTCCTGGTGTTTGTTAATAGTTGTGCTTTTCTGTAGCTAATAATGTGGTATGAAAATGCCGATGCTACTTTTTCTGGCATCTGTAAACTGAAAAAAAAAAAGATAAACACTTAAAAGGGCTTTCTGATAAAGCCAGATCGACAGTAATTGAAATTACATGTTTAATCAAAAGTACTGCATAAAGCAGCAGACTGTATAGAGGCCTCTCACTGTTCACTAAGTATATGTTGACCTAGTAGAAATCAGTATCTATTAAAATAAAGATTAATTAAAATTTATAAGCAGAATTTACGACTGTGAGCTGTCCCTCAAGGGGCTACCCACTTGTCTGAAAAATATCATTTACCAGTAGAAATATTTCAGAAATTTCAACGAAGAAATGAAAAGCATGTGGCTCCATCCTTTAATTCAGAGTATGACCTTTTGGTCTAAAGACTTCTAACATATCTCATAAGACTAGGAAAGGACTCACACTCCTCTCACTCAACATCATTGGCTCAGCTTTGCAGGGTAAGGATGACACATGGCCATTTGATTCACACCATGCAGCTCAAATAGCAAGAGGACAGTCATTTATCTCAAAAATTACTTGATTACTTAACATAGCTTCCAAAAAAACCCAGCTCAAACACCCACTTGCTAAAATCATTATTTCCCTCTTGTCTTGTGAGTACTGGCACAAGCCTGTTTACCTCATGTACTTGCCATACTGTGGATGACAGCAGCATAGAATTGCTGGCAGGTATTGGAGGCACTTCTCTGTCAGTAGTCAAGCTACTGAAATACCACATTCAGTACCTACAAGTAAATCGGGCTGTGTTACAGCATTAAAGGACATTTACAAGGAAATTGTCAACTGCACACTGCCCACTGGAAGAGCTGAGCATAAGGCTGGCTCTTGCTGCTCGTAGTACCAGTAACAGCTGTGACAGCACCACACCATTTGCATCGTCCAGAACAAAGCCCTGCTCATTGGAACAGCAGAGAAAAGCAAGAAGAGACGTAACAGCATCTGATCATATCTGAGAAGCCTTTGCTCTGTGATAGTCTTGTTACAGTACTCACTGGGTGTCAAGCCTCTTTGCTGTGAGTTAGTGGTGTGAGGTTTTATGGATGCGAGCAGAACAGTGAGGCAGCAGCCACTTGGACACCTGTCACCAGCAGTCCAAAGTGGGGAAAACCCAAGGCCCAGATTTACTTTCCGGACAAGCTGTGTCACAACAGTTGCTTCATGCTGCCAGCATTTATATGTCACAGGCAGGTCTGTCTGGAAAACAAAAACTGTATTTCATCACAAACACTCAGGCTCTGACATTTGGTTCTGTTGCACAAACAAGATGATATGAAGAACTTTCACAGAAAAATTCTGAAACAACATGGAAGCTAAACATGCTTTTCCAGAATAGCCAAAGCAACTGCCTGGGATAGGAAAGACAAAGAAGAAAAACACATAGCACTACAAGTGCAGCTGAAAGCAGTCCTGCCAAATGTCCACAAGCTATTGAATCAGTCAGTTTGTCCCCATCAATGTCTAAGTATCCATTGTGCCCATGAAGAAGAAATCCAGCAAGACAGACTGCAATAAAGTTTAAAAAAATTTCAAGTCCATGTTCCAAATTATGGTAAGCAGATCTTTATGCCTGGCAGCTGTGGGCAAGAATGCCAACTAACTAGCTGTGCAGAGAAGCCTCTCTTCTCTCACTGGCTCTGGCCAGATATATCATACTGGATATGAAGTAAATCTGGTTTTGAAAAAATTCCGATTCAGAGTCTCATCAACCCCTTGGATTTGAGAGAGGATTTTCTCCTCTTCTAAACACCAACTGGAACCATTAACAAATGTCATTTAGTAGACTCAAAGACAGCCAGGAAGAGAAACTAAGGCTAGCAAAAATCTCAGCAGCAATATAAAAAGCAAAAGAACAGCAATTCAAGGGAATTTATGTTATCATTTATTATCATAGTACCTTTCCCTACTCAGAGGGAGATTGAAAATAAATGACATGCTCAAGTGAAATACAGAATGGATCAGGTTTTGTGTGTTGTGAATATAAAATTGTGTCTGCTTTAAAGTACTCTGGGAGAACTAAAGCTTCAGATAAAATTCTGTGTTTTCATTTTCACATGAAGATCCTGCTACAATGGCAAGAGGATATGCACTTTGGAGATCAGAGAAGACAGTTCTAGGATGATTTACTTTAAATCAGTTGACTCACTCCTCATCAATCAGCCCACAGCCAGTCTACTGGCTGAGAAGTTAGCTCCATTAGAGAGTTCTGTACTGACAGGCTTAGTCTACAAAGCACAAAGCTGTAGAACCCATGTCTTAATTCACAGATGGATCAAAAACTGCTTAAAAGTGTGGATTTAGGCCAAACATTCCACTCAGGATCCCACCTCTGACAACAGCCAGTATGGACGATTAGGAATGTAGATGTGGGTACTTACTGCGTTTTAGAGTTTTCTCCTAATAATGGTCATGTGGAGTTAAAAAATTCTTCTCATTAAGAGGTTACCTGGGGACTGTGATGTTTACCTGTCACATATTAACACAAATTTCTGTAATGCCAACTCCATAGCATCCTGAGGCACCAAGATGCATGCAGCATAATTACAACCTGATATACAGAAAGCCTTCCTCTTATTTGGTTTTGTCATTTCTCTTCCCAGCTAGTGAGTCGTGGTCAAATCAGTCTCTTCTGAGGGCATTCAGCATTTTACCCCCTGGTCAGCTAGGTTAATGCACTAATTGAGGTTATTTGTGCATGTTTCACAGGCTAAAGTCAACTTCACCTAAATACCAGTCTGACTGTCAGAGTGAAAGGGCTGAGTGGTTTGGAGGGGCAACCTCTGCAGACCTTTAGCTATGGGCCAGCTCTTTTGTGAGTAAGGAAGGAGCTTGAGACAGCGGGGCATGGTGTGAAGGGGCAAAAGGTCTCACACTGATTTCCCACGGCTTTACAGCTTCTGTATTTGTGGCCCACACTATGGAAAATGTGGTCGCCCTCCTCCTCCTCTACTGGTTGGCTGAGTCACTCGTTGCCCTCTTTCTGCCTCAGAATAACAACCTTTACCCTTTCATGGCTTGCAAATGCCCTGAAAGCCCTTCTGCTGTTGAACCAAGAGAGGTGAGTCAGAAAAGCTGTCTAAAACAGGCTGAATTTGATGGCACTCCAAGCCCTCTGCAAGAGCCGTTTTCTGGGAAAGTTGACAGGTTTTCAGAGATAATGGTGATTAATGCGATGACAATTTGTGTGTGTGGAGCTGAGTCACTGGCTGACCAGTTTCACTTGCTGCTGCTGAATAGCCACTTTCTAGAGTTGCTGAGTGTATTATGTTGTTGGAAGGTTTAGTACATGTCATCATGCCACAAACTCCTGGGTCAGCTTTGTACTGTGATGAGAAAAGGAACAGCTCAGAAACAATCAACACAGGCCAACAAATTCAGTCTGTAGTGCTCCCAGAAGAAATTAGCCCATACAGAGCTCTGGACTACTGTGACATGACACCTACTGAGATCCCAAAAGACACCATTTTGGGGGATCTGTGCCCTTCAGTCACAAACCTCTATGTGTGAAAACCACAGGAAGGATTAACAACCCTGAAATGCCAAAAAAAGACATTAGCAAAAAAAGACTACAGACTGCTTGACTTGTGTCCTATAACCCTTACAACCATGCTTAAAGGGATGGACATCCAAGAGACACTGTGCTCCTTAAATTCCTGCTATTTCCAGGGCAAATCTTGCCCCAGTACATATGAAATCCCACTAAGCTTTTAACTTAATCTTCCCAGGTAACTTTATACACTTCCTCTCTCCAACTCCCCTCCACACCCCACTCTTCTCCCCACCCAAAAAAGAGCTCTTTAAAAATTTATTTTCTTATTACAAATGACTACTCTTTAAACACATCACAGTTTTAAACCCACAGCCTCACTGAGTGGTCTAAATAGATGTAGAGGGAATGAGCAGGGCAGCAAGTTGGGGAGGTAAGTTTGCAGTAGGCTGGCAATACCCATGCACCACCCCTGAGCCATGCAGAATTTACTGACTTGGAAATAAAGATCTGGTTACTCTACCATGATGCACAGCCAGCTGTCACCACTGTCAGGAAACAGGATTACAGGCTGTGGGAAAAATAAAAGAAAAGTTGCCTATCCTCAGGACTCTGGAAGAGAAAACTGTTATTCAGAACCACTTTATTAATAAACCCAGAATACTCAGAAAGAGTAAAGGGTCTTTTTATTCCTATTTAAAATGTGGGTTGCATTTCACAAGATGAAGAAGCAGAAAGCAGAGAGTGACAGCACAGATTAACTTTCACCTATCCCACATTGCAGCAAAGGTTGCTTTCCTTGATTTCCATTTCAGAAGGCACCCACAGGACCAACTGAGCTTACTGCCTCATTGTGACCCTGAGATGCTGTGGCTGATTTAACAAAAAGAAAGAGAAAATTATGTGTCTATGTGCAGCAGATCAATAGCAGAACTAAGAGCCCAGACCACTGCCTCCCAATCCTAGCAACAAACCACTGGCATTGTCACTGGCTTTTCCTCCTTCATGTTCTTGCAGAGTTGTAAAATCCTTGCACTAATTCACCTCAATCTGTATTTAGGTATTTTTTGCTGCTGACACCTATTTGTGTTCCAAGCCACAATGCTCTGCACTGAAGAAGGTATGTCTGAAGTTTTTTATATGATGAATCAAAATCCACCCTCGTACCTCTACCAGGTAACACTGACTGGAAGGCAAACCTGGTATTTTGATATATTTGCTGTGTTTGTTTTTGTGAAGCCCACACAGACAGACATGGTAAATGACAAAGAGAAACTGTTTTTGCCCTGCTTTCTGCCAGGTAAGCAAGACTTCCCTCTTCCTTGGTAAACAAGTTGTGTTATGATCAGCATGGGACATGCATATACGAGTTTTATAGCTTTGGTGATTTACTTCCAAATCTTTTATTATTACATTATTCACTGAAAGATATAATGGTTAATATTTGTGTCTGATATGCTTGCTTTGTCTAAATTAAAGAACAGTTTGCTGATTACAATTTCAAACTTTGCAAGTGAAACTTCACATTCCTACAAATACATCTCCAGTTGTTATGAAAGCATGTATGTTTCGCACACTATACACAAAATAACCAGACATTCTGTAGCAAAAATTCACTGTCAGGTGAACCGAGACCACAGTCCAAAGGAAGACTAAATTACTAATATAGTTAAGTACACTTATCAATTATATTAAAGCTTACTGAATCCACATGTGCATGAGCAATTCTTGAAATTAAAGTAATTTTAGAAGTATTCTAAATGAAGTTCCTTTAAGAGATTGAGGCAAGTCACTGTCACACTCAGTTGGAAATGGTAGCCTGAGCTGCCAATCCACTGGCTAGAGATCTAAAAGCAGCAGATCCTGCAGGGCAGATCCTACCCTCTGCTGTCCAGAAGAAAAGGTCTACCTTATGCCCTTGTCTTGTCACAACACCCTACACAGAAGATCTATCCCTTGGCAGATGTCAGAAGAAATTTTATCCCCATCCTCAAGCTCTGACCCTACAATGAACTTTCCTTACCTGTATCAAGTCCTCCATCACCAGATGCTGGCTGGGAATGAGATTTTAATGAGGTCTGAACCCCTCTGTATGACAAACTGTCTTTCAAACTGTTACATGATAAATGTCATTGTCAGTGCTGTGGATTACATTCCTTAAATTACATGACAAAACCAGGCAGCATGGAAGGACAATGGTCATATCTATCAATATGTGTGTGTACAACTGCTTCAATCCTACTGCTTTTTAAAATTTCTTGTTCTGATGGGAAGGTCAAGAACCTGAAACTATAACCGTCTGTTTGTCTTGCATGACTACAGATATGGGGAAAAAACCCCAAGAGATATCAGAACCAATTCATATTTGGGTGGCTGAATAATGTACATAAAAAGGCCTCTGTTTAAATCCTTTAGTTTCATGGATGACATACATTGTTTAGACTGTAATTAGACTGGAATTGCACCTCCTACTCCCCTGACTATTCACCACCACCATTTGCTGTGGTTGCATTCACATTCATTTTCTACTCCCTCTCTATGGATACTTTTGGCAAGTGAATTTCCTGGCAAGGATATTATGGAAGCAGCAAGTTTTAATTTAACATCGGAGGACACAGACAAAAAGTGTCTTTTAAACTCCTAAACACAAACTGTGCGTTGCAGAAACTTGCTTTAAAGAACTAATCTCATTATACTCTGGACTCAGTAAAGTGCTGAGGAACATACCTGTAAGCATTTTATGAAGCCCCTTTGAGTTCTCTGTTTTAATATTTTCCTGAACTGGAACCTCCATCTGGGGAGAGAAACAATACCTTTCTGTAAGTGATGTGCCTAATAAAAATGAATCAGCACAGCTTGCATTTTGATTGCCAATTACTTGCAATCAACTGCTTAGGAAAACTCGTGGATCAAGGAAATGCTTAGAAAGATTCATTAAAAATATTTGTGAACAAGTTCAAGTTTATACCAGAAAGAGTATCTATAAACAAGTTCAATTGAATATAGGAAAGAAAACATATAAAATTGTTGCTAAATAAGCCATGAGGTGAGACTTCAGGTGCTTTATTATTTTCTATTCTATCAGTGATTTACTTAGCTCTTACTGTAAGGCTATACAAACTAAAAATTCACCTTGCTGTTTGAATCTCTAACACTGCAATTAATACCACTGGCTAGTTTTAGAATATGTTACAATAAAACGTTTTATTTGAATGCATCTATCTTCACCATCAAAAAACTTCATTAAGTCTCAGTTACAACTGCTACTCAGAATTGAAGTTAGGCAGAATGTATCATAAATACTGAAGGAAAAATTAAGCCTATAAAAAGCATGGCAAGTAATAGAAAGGGAAGCAAGATAAATATTCAAAGGCATTTCCATTTCATGCACACTTCTGAATAACTGTGAGAGTGGAAAGTACCAAAAATGCTAAAACAGCCATTAAAAAATAACTCTGACCCTAAAATCTGGCCCTCAATCAAGCTGAAAGAACAAGCTTACTCAGCATCTTTGTTATGAGAGGATATTTAAAAGGTTCAAAGACAGAAACGTTCCAGTTACAGTGAAAGCTGAGAGGCTTTGCAAACATAATTCTCACTTGGGTCCTAAAAATCTACCCCTGCTTCTTGAGAAGCTGGATAAAAGATTAAGCACAAATTAAAAGTTAAATTTCCCGGTTGTTCCAGACACCTCTTTTTCAAAAAGCATTTTTAAAGAAATTAAAGCTTTTAAGGGAAAATTTCCTGTTCCATAAGAATTGTTTCAATTATTTTGATGAAGGATAAGAGGAAATGGAACATCTTAATGGGCCTCCTAAATCTGAAAAAATAGAGGATTTTTAAATGGAAAATTAGTACCACTCTGCTCAAGGATACTGGATGATCTATTAAAAACACTGTCTAAGCAAACAGCTGCTAGAAGTGTGTTTAGTTCAGTGGTGTCTCCATGTGAAAGTCACCCCATCAGCTAAACTGGCAGCCTGGGCTTCCCATCTGCTGTTGCTGATTGAGCAACCTTTGTGAAACCACCTCACTTGCATCCGGCTGCGAAAATTTTAGCTGACCTTAAGGGCATATCTCTTTTCTCTCAAAGTTACTAACAGAGATCATCCCACCACCTATTCACCGTCGATGGACAGAGAAGAATAATTTGGTAAATGTAGGTGTGGGAGCTGTGTCACTGCTTCGGAAAGGATTTGTCCCATGGATGCATATGAGGGGGTATGTTCAGGTGTCTCTAGTTCAGTCACAGACTAGATGTGAGCATGGGCAGAAAGATCAACAAAAAGGTTTTATTGCTGACTCTGAATGTTTCCATTGTCTGCTAAATGTAGCAGGTCATAGCACATGACAGTTTCTTGTCATGCTGCAACCATGGTCAAATTCAAGGCACATTTTACCACAAAAGTCAAAAATACTTTCATTGCTGCTCCAAGTGACTTTCTAATTGTTGTCTTGCAGCCTGGCACCATTTATTCTTCTATTATTATTATTCTTATTTCTTTCATAAGAGTAAAATATCATTTGTATTAAGTAGGTGACAAAAAACATTAACATCTTTTAAGGAGGAGAATGAAATTAGGAAGAAGGAGAATTGGATAATGGCTGTATTATTCATAGGAACGCATACCTAATTTATATAGTGCTGCTGGTATGCCATCTAAATTTGCTGGAGCTCCAATTAAGCCCATTTAAGTAATGAAAAGAACTACTCTGCTGTGTCTGGTTATTAATTTTATGGTGTGTTTTACATATCAGAAAGTAAAACCATATTCCTAACTTGTATGGTCATTTTACAATTACTAGCAAAACTTTCCAAGGTGCAAAAGTCCTTCCAGCCAATATTGATTCTAGATCCTATGATCAGATTTCTAAGTACTGGACAGCAGCTTTGAACAAAAATATCACAGAGAGATTAAATCTGCATGAAAGTATTTAGCTGTCTGTCTGGAGGAGATGGAATTTTTAGTCACGTTAACTAGCCCCCAAGACACAGAATTTTCTGCAAAAAATCAAGCCCTGTTAGTGTCCCTCTATTGGAAAACCATAAAATCAGGTAACAGCTTTGAAAAACTTGGTCATTTGAAACCCTTTAGAAAATACAGAATAACTAATAAGTAAAAAAATCCCTTCAAGTTTTTCTAACAGGATTTTAAATGAGACAATTTTCTATTTAAATTTTAAATAGACAATCTCAGTTCAAGACAACACCACTCATACTGGGAACCAGTTTTGGAGAAGGGGTAACCGGTGTGGTTTGGAAAGACAGTATAAGGAAAATGAAAAACCATAAAATGATATATTAAACCAATCTTTGTTTCTGCATTTTAGCCAGCTGAAAGCAAGCAACTCTCACACTTATTACCACGATGAAGGTGTATAAGCCGGTGCAAGATGGGGTCCAATCTCATCAAGGACACAGAAGGACTGAAAAAAGAACTGCAGAAGGAGTGATAAGGAGCTCTGCAAGTAACTCTCCACGAAACTAACGACTCCAACCATGTAAGAACTCAAGCAGCTGTTGTTTGGATTAGTAGTATTCACACACAACAGCATTTGCAACTCTATTTTCAATCCATTAGTTCTTTGCTAAGTCATATGCAATTAATTCTCTTTTACTTTCTCAGCTTCTTATCCATAGAACTACCTTTAGTAGGGCATTTTTCCTCTTCCTAGCTAGCAACAGATAAAATAAATCTATTGAGTACAGTTAATGATAACATTTTGGAAAGCTTGAAACTTTCTCTACCGAATAGATCACAACAGTAAATGTGACATCCAGCAAGCAGAGGAAGAGAGAAGCTAAGGACAGGATTGATGCAGTGGGAGGTAGTTATGCAAAGAGTTGGGATCTTATCACCTGCAGGTCTTGTCCATTTGACTCTGCTTAGACAGCCCAAGTCCTTGTCCTTCCAGGAGGATCACAGGAAAGAGAGGTGATTTGAGGGTCAGTGCTGACAGACTGCTTGCCCTTACGTTCCTCAGGGAAATGAAGTCATCAAAACTAGAGAGGCACAGGCATATACCTTCCTCATTGCTTAAGACTTGATATTCCTGGGTTAGTATTTTTCCTTGGTGGTAATTTCTAGACACTGAAATTGTTAAGCAGCAAGTAAGAGCAACTTTCTTTGAGTTTTGGTGGCTCAGAAGATGACCTTGGTGCTTCACATTCAATTATCAAAAAGAAATGTGGCAGACCAAAGAAGGGAAAAAACTTCCCCCGAAATACCAGACCATATGTAAAAAGACTGTACAGGTCCAGATCTAGATATAAGGAAATTGGGGAGCCAAGAGAGCAAAAATGGATATATGCCGTATTTTTCTGGATCTTCTAGTGCATAGAAAGGTTCAGATTGTCAGGTCAGTATTCAATCTTACCCACTGTCCTCAGAAAAGCGTGCCCTCGCACAAGGCACAGATATGTTTCTGGCTTCCTGCTCAAGATCCCTTTCCTGTACCTCAAACCCTCTCTGTCATAAATAATTTACCTTCATTTTTCTGTTGTTCCCTTCAATTAATGCTTGTGTATGCACGCAATTCTCCAATTATTTAGGTAGAGAATTAAAAAAAAGGAACTTTTAAAAATCAGAGTCAGTGTTCTCAGGCATGATCTTCCACCAGCCAGGTCCCACAGCCTTCAGTTTGTTTTTCTTGGAGCAAGGGCCACCTCCAAAATATTGCAGTTTATCAGTGCCTGGAGGGGCATTGCCCTAGCCCTCCTTTCAGACACCCAGGCTGGCAGGCTGATATAGGCAGCAACATCAGGCATGCCCCTCCAAAGAGGGATTTACAGAAAAAAATCCAGCTCCTGCTGCACAATGTTCCTCACCCTGCCCACGCTGTGCTGCCCAGTAGCTCAGGAAATACTGTACCCAGTAATAGACCATGGGCTTTGTACGGAGGTTGCCAGGCCTCAGGACAAGAGGTATCTCTGACCTGGTTTTTTTTGGACTGTATCTTCACTTTTTTATCCAGAGGGGCTTGACAGAATAATAATTTTTATGAAAATTAGAGGGCAGTAGAGCCACCATAGAAGAGAGTGGGATGACAAATACAGATACAGCCCATCAAGAATCTGTTTGTCTTAGAACAGCCCAGATCTCCCAGTTTCTGAGCTTGAAGCTGGGACACAGCACCTAAGAAGGGTGATCCCAGCCAATACATGAGTATAAGACAAAAAAAATACCTGAAATTTTAATGCCCAGTGCCATAACCATGTGCCAAGAATCTAAGCCCCTCTCCTTGTCCACCTCAGGCATTTAGCCTCTGCTGCTCCTTCAACTAGGCTCCGGGCTTGCCAGCAGCATGGCAATGACTGACTGCTTCCATCACCTGCTCTGGGCTAATTCACTGTTAGCAAAAGTGCCACAGCAGGACAGATGAGAATACAGGCTGAAAAATGTGGTGCTGCAGTAAAGTGGTCACTGCAATTGCAGTTGCCAGAGCAAGCAGGTTTAAAACAACAGTGTCACGGCCATCAGATGCCTTACTTTGTGCACATAGGCATCAGAAACTGCAGTGGGTACCTTAAAGAATGAATTAACAGGATTCTGCCCGTAAGGCAAAGCCTCCAAGCATTCCCCGTCATTCCCCAGATATTGCTAGCCAAGAGAAATGAAAGGTAGGGATGACTAAAATGTAGAGGGGAAAAAAAAAATCTTAGTTATATATTAAATACTGATTAAAACTCACACTCTAGTAGTACAGGACTGAAAGTTAAGGTCACTCAAGCTGTTAAGAAATGTGATTGTCTCACATTTGTGCCAAGAAAACTTTAAACTAAGCAACACTACTTTGTAGAGTATTAAAGAGAGGTCAAGAATCGGATACACATGTTCATCACAAGATGAATGGATTATAAATAGACTTTTAAGACGGCAATAAAATCATTCATTACACTTTTAAAATGAAAAGATGGAGTGAAAAAAGCAACCAATGTAATAATTGCTATGAATATCCACAGCTGGCAAGCAGCTGGACTTCAAATGGGCTTTCTTTCCCAACTGCCAAGAGCACCTAATTCATTGCTGTGACTGCCTTTGTGAATTATAACTTTCGCAAACACTGTCTATTAGGGTGATATACACAGCCCCTGCACATTCTGTGCACAGCACACTGTATTAATCTGTGGAATAGCAAAACAGAGGGGATGGCTGTGACCTACATCATCAGAGCCATCTCTACAAGCATAACATTGACAAAACATTTCATCAAAGATAAGCCCACTTCTGGAACAGTTCTTCTGGAAACAGAAGTTGTTTGAAACAAAAGGTGACCTCTAGTAGAATTAAAACCCTCCATCAAGGGTTTTTTTACCCTCATTTTTTTCCCAGTTTGGGAAAAAAATACCTTATTTGTGAAGTCTGTGATTCTTCTGCATACAACAGTCACGCACACAAGCCCATATTCCCACTTGACCTAAGAGAACAAGATTAACTCAAACCGGCAAAGCCTCAATGATTTACAGTGGTGTTTTCTCTCCTTGCTTTAAATGTCTCTCTACATTTACTGCTACAAGTATTCATCAGTGTCTGTAAATGTGAGCGGTACCCAGAATTCATCACCTTCCTTCCTTAACAGCACAAAATTAGCTCCCTGTATCTGCTGGCAAAGGTCAATGTCGCAGCAGCAGGTACCATACCCCCAGGAGCCGAGTTCCACTGAGTGTTCTGGATAAGCAACAGAACAGATTGCTTTGGGCATCTCCAGACCTAAGGGGTCTTCAGAGTCATCTGCCATAAATAACATCACAATAGTGCTGCAGTGGCTCCAGTGCTCTAAGAGTATGGGAGCATGATAAAGTTTGCAATTACAGATCTCAAGATCTATGTCTATACTTTCCAATAAAGCTCCCCTGTTCTTTTTTGGCTGTGAAGGATAATGGATTTAGCCGGCACTGCACTGCATCAGCGCAAAGATTAGAGGAACATTGCCGTTCCTTCCAGTCCTAATTTCTGTGAATCTCTGACTTTGAAACCACAACACAGAACACAGCCTTAACATTCTGAGATGAGGAGGGTTTAATAAAGCATAGGATTCAGAAGTTTTAGGGAAAAAGCAGCACAGATCAAAGAATTACACCCTTCTACTACACAAAGTCCCTGTGGGCTGATGCAGGAAAGTTACTGTGGCTGCTGAGATGATAACTGAAGGGCAGGGCAGGCACAGGCTGTGCCTGTATTATTTCACCAGCCACAGCAGGGCTTGGGCATCTGTATTCCACTGCAAACACCAGTGAGAGCAGCAGCTGCCTTAAAAGCTCTATTTAAAAATAGAGCTTGTGGACACATTTGTAGTGTGGTAGCATAGTACGTTCAGGAAGGATGCCAAATATAAAGCTATCTTTGAGGAATAAAAGGTCCCCAAAATAAAAAGGAGTAAAGTGAGTGAGGCATCTTCTGAAATCAGAGTCTGAGTTCACATTTTGTCAAGACACTGAAAAAATCTCCTTTTTTTTGATTGCTACAAGCTGCCCTAAACCAAATAATTTCAGGCTTGTCAGTGGAACCTCTTAGCTAGTGTAATAGTCCACCTGCCTAAAACAATATTAATTTATCATCACTGTACTCAACTGGCAATCTTTGCCCCAAACCTACTGAGTGAAATTACTGTCATTTCAATAAAGAATGCCATCCCTGCAGGTACTGAACACACAGAGACACACACAGATAGACGCAGACAGTGCACTCTTCATTGTAGAAACAGAAGAGCCTTGTATCATTGCCTGTTACTGCCTGTGGTACTTACATATTCATTAGCACTGTACTAGGGCACCCTGTGGTCTTTTGCTTTTTCCTTGCAGGACTGTTGCTTGTATCTCCATGCTGCTGCTAAAAGAATTAAAACACAGGCAGGTTGACTTGCTCACATTCACATGAGAGCACTGCCTCAGCGTGAAGCTAAACCTGCGTCTCCAAGCTGCAGACAAGCCTGCTAATGCTGGCTGGCTTCCTTCCTTGGTAACGTAAGTGTTTGTGTAAAACTTTGTCACTGAGCTGATCTGGTGATGGGATTTGCTGCAGTGTTTACATAAACCTTGGGCTATCACAGTTTCCCTGTCTGGCCATCAATCCATTCTCCTGGACAAGAAATGGTTTACTGTCTGTTCTGCAGCAGAGATAAAGCTCCCAAATAATTAGAATGGAGATGCTTCTATGAGCACAAGAGCTACTCTGAGCTACCCAGAGAAGAAGGAAACACTTTCCGTAGAATGCAAGACTCAAAGACTAGGCATTAAAAGTAAAACAGAAAACATAAGTGAATTCAAATTTGTTCAGCATCTCAGAGCTAAGGGAGAGAGGGACCAGGTTCCCAGACAGCATGACCCACTGGAGGCCAGTTAGAGAGCACTAACACCACACTGTTATAGTCACTTCTGGATGCATCGCTTTCCCTCAAGGTTAACTTGGATACTGCTCATGCTCTTCCTGAGCCACGTTCCCCAGAATGTACTCTCAGTCTCACAGGATTCAGACTTCCTGAGTCAGAGGTGCATTGTAGGATCTTGGTTTGGACGGTCGGGACGGATGGAGACGAGAGATCTCTGAAGTCAGGTCTTAGAGCATGAGGTTTATTGCTAAGGACTTGGGTACCGGGGACCTGCTCGGAGCTGCCAGCCGCAGCTAGAAGCAGGCCAGAAAAGCGGGAAGCAATAGAGAGAGAGAGTAAAGAAGAAGAAGTGCAAGAGTGTATGTGTAAGAGGTGTAAGAGTGTATGTGTAAGAGAGGTAAGAGCTGTAAGGGAGAATGTATAAGAGAGCGAGGTTCTCGTTTACAATACAATAAATCTTCTTCTGTGTTGAATATTCTAAGTTTCATCAACCAATCTAGTACAAGATACAAATCCTATAGCATTTACGTACAGCCTATAAGAATCATTGCATTACCATACTGCGTTCTATTTTAAACCCTAAAAACTACTCTTTGGATCCCTTCTGCCAAGCTAGCAGGGTCTGCTTTGACCCTTGGACCCTTGTGCTAGCAGAAGGTATTGTTCAATCAAAGGGGATTACCTTCAGTTGGCCATACCATTGTTTTCCAGTTGTTCAGTAACTAAGGCCTGGTATCTCAAAGTATGCTTTCATTTCAATGTCACTTATAGTTTCCATATTCTCAGCATCTTTTGCCAGGCAATCATATTTATAAGGCTTTCCTGTTTCATCTTCCCCAACAGTACATATATTAGCCCCATACTTTTCTCCAGTTGTTTCTTTTATAATCACGTAAACTTTCAGCATTTACGTTGAGACAAGAGTTCCATGGGAACCTGGGTAAGATAGTCCATATGATAGATGAGAATCGTGGCAAGGGGAGGGAGTTTTATTTTTATGTAACCTAATTTGTAGCCTCCTACTTGCAAATAAAGCCTTAAAGATGTTACCACAAAGGCTAATCCACAGGCTTTAAAAGAACTCATATATTCTCTATATTAAAATATTATCCTTTGCTGATTTTTATTTTTTCTTTTTTTAGTTTAGACCCAAATTACTCCAATTTTCCAGTTTCTAGCATGATGCCAGGCAAACAGAGAGCCTTTGTTCCTAATACTGCTTCTTAACTCTGCTCATCTAGGTTTATACCCTGTGGTATGCGGTAGTAAGAATGGAGAAACCAGTTCAAAGCTGAAAATACATCAAAAGCCATATACAGCCACAGGAAAGACAGAAATCAACAGAGTCCAACAAATTGTATTTCTACTGTCAGAATTTTTTTCAATCTTAACTTCATTTGGAGATCTTACTGAAACCTAAGTATGAAACACAGTCTGCAACTCTGTAAGACAGATCTATATTTCACAATAAGCTTTTTTTCATATAAGTCACTAAGTGCTTTGTAATCTACATAATTTTTACAGCATTCCTTTTTTTTAGCCTCAAAAGATGACCTTACAAGTGAAAAAAACACCTGCTCCAGCACTTCAATGACACAAATTTAGGTATTTTCTCTTCATGAATTTGGCACCAAAATGGTTCCTTCTGCTTACATACTACATGTCAGCAAGCAGAAAATTAGAAGAAAAACACATATATTTTTATGCCTCTTTTATGTCCTTTTCACAACTGAATTTCTTAGGGGTTAGGAAATCTAGGAGCCAAGCAAATCAGTGTTATGATGCAGATCTTTCAACAACAGAGAGTTTGAACTCACCCTTCAGGCTCAGATATGGTTTTTTAATTCCCCCACTGAAGAGAACTCAGGACTGACCATTCCTATGTTAGAAAAGACAGACTGTGATCTTCTTTGATGTACTTTAAGCTGACAGTGCACATGCATGCAGCAAGGTGTGAGGTACAGGTAAGCGGCTGAGACAGATGTCTGGTTGCTTGCTTGGGTTTGGGTTTTATCTTAAAGAGAACACAAATACTCTGCCAGGACAATTTTACTCTCAGGGCCTTGCAACAGCAGCTGCCCAAGTTTGGGGTGTGTGAGCTTTTCTCTGGTTGTTTCTTGCTCGTTTGTTTCTTTAATAAAAACAAGCTCATTAGAACAGCTGATGGAAATTAGCACCATGGCAAGTTCACAGCGGAAAGTGCAAGTCAGTAAAGCAAACTCAGCCCGTGCTGGTTGATAAGACAGATAAAGTGTAGTGAAGCTTTTGCTAGGCTGGAAGTTTTAATTCCTTGCTTTCCTGCTGATTCAGTACCCTGAAACACCATCCTCTGCGTGGAACTTAAACTGTCAAAATGCCATTGAGATGGCTGGTTTATTTGGAAAAGCCACAAACAAGGGGACTCTGGCTGGCTGGATAAACTGATAAACCCTTATCCATTCTGTTCCTTTAGAAAGGACAAAAATGTCCTAAATAAACACCCTGTACATAAAATTCTGCTGAAGGAAAGGATGAGCTGTAAGTGAGAGATGTTAGATACATTGTTTTATACAGCATTGGAGAGTGTTAATGTATGAGACTTGGGAAGGAACACGTACAGAATACAAAGAAAAACACATGACTGTTCAGAACAACACCTGGGCATAAATTTAAGGGCACTTCACACTGCATAGATTATAGAGGCTCTTCACTTGAGTCTCCTAATAATAGATTATTCTATGCCAGAAGGAAGGGGGTCACACTATGAATGGTGCCAAGCATTCTACACCTAAACCAGCATATTTAGACTCCCTGGGATTCCTACACAATCAATGAAGAACGATTTCTGCCAAAAACAACACAGAATGTTTACCAAAATTCCCTTTACAGTCAATGAAGAAAACCTAGTTTGTGCACAAGAAAACTAAACTAGTTGCATTAAACCAACAGGTATGAATCTCCCTCTGCAGCACAACACACAAGCAGCTGTTTGAGCATACACATCTGGGAAGACAAGAAATGAGCTCAAATATTTCCAAAAAGCAGGACAGAACATGCAGACATATCAAAATATGGTGGTACCAGGACTTCCAACTTTTTCCTGCCTTTTCACTGGGTGATATCCCCTCTCTATCTTTCTAGGTGGGATAGAGAAGGCAAAAATGTACAGCTTTGCTCATTTCCAGCTGAAGCACCCAATTCTCTTCTATCAGTATCCACCCCTAATGGCTGGTGTAAAATAAGTAATTGCTAGCCAGGGTTGTACATCCAGGAGGAAGTCCATAGTACCTCCAAGAAAGCTAACCAGGGCGAGATAATCTGCACACACTTTTAAGATTTATGAGGATTGCCTCTAACACATAGTATGAAGAAAAAAGTAGAGATGACTGCAGAGAAAACATTTGTCTTCCTTGTTGCAAGCTTGTCCATTCTGAATATAGAATCATTAAACATGGATAGCTGAGCCCAACTTTTATTAAGCAACCTGAAGGACATCTGCCTACTGTTTTTAGCATATTTAACCTTCCTTAATACTGCAGATTTGGAAAGGAAAATCATGTTATCATTGTGCTCAGCTACATTCATGTCCTGTCAGAATCAAGATTCAACTATCTTTAACACATACTCAGTTGCTCCACTTGGCTGTATCAGTGACATTTCATCAGCTCACACTTTCAAATGTCTTTAGGCAGAGACTTTAGTCCTCAACGTGGACACAGTGGTACCCAAATGGGACACCCAACTCCTCATTTTGAGAGAAATTAATCACCAAATGAAAACAGAAGTGGTTTCCGAACTCAAAAGGCAGTCCATAATTTGTTGGGTTATTGTTCTCACAGGTGCATAAATAAATTAAAAATGCATCTGTTTCAAAGGAGAAGGTTAAATTTAAACCTTTAGCCCCCAGAGGACTCCTGGAAAGAGACAGGTAATAACATCTAGCAAGTCACACTAGAGCACAATCACTCTGAGGAGTAAGATGTAAGATGCAGAGCAGATAAGATCAAGTTGCTGGCCACATCAGTCAATGGTTTTGTAGGACCCAAACAGTGTAGAACAAAGTCTCCCAAGTCAACAGGCAAAACAAGAGGAAATAAAACTTAGGAGGCAAAAAAATCAAAATGCTACCTTAAACCTTCACTTAGTTCCAATTTAAAGCCACTTTTGCAATCGGGGGACTGAAATTACATAAAAACATTACGTAGACGTTTGATTTAACAAAGAAGGAAATGAAAGGGAAGATTGGTCTGGAAAAGGTGCATTGCACTGAGGCGGTCTCAGCTATTATCAGAACTTCGCTAAGGGCAGATACATTATCTCCCCCCCAGCCATTTCCCTTTCTGTTTTTGTCTTCTTCAGTTGATTAGTTAGTTGATTTTTTCTGTAAGACTGCCTTTTTTTTTTTTTTTTAAATAAACAAAGCAATTTGCACTAGAGTGCCCTGTTTCCTTGCAGACTACAGACTCTACCTTAATAAACTGATTATATATTCATATTAATGAGAATCTGTTTTATCTGCCTGTAATCGGTGCACTATGGGCCATGACCCATTCCTAATGTCACCTATGCTGAATTAATAAAGCAGATATACTCAGCTTTCAAAGTAAGAACTTCAAAGGTGAGAAAGTAAAAGCATGATTTTGTTAATGTAATCAGGAAACTGCACTAGAAACAAGGAAAATATAAATTATGTAAATCAGTAACTGTTTATTCTGCATTATTAAATGAGAAACTGCAGATTGTAGAAGTTTCTGGAATCAGCTGGACTGTTACTCAACTGAATATAAGCAGAACAAAGTCCCAGCAGCTTAAGCAGCTGTGTTTTAGGAATCAAAAGAGAATTTCAGAATCAAAGGAGAGGAAAATCCTTCCTGCAGTTGGTTTACCTTCTTTTTTCTGCTTAAAAAAAAAATAATATAAACAAACAGCACAAATTGATAATGACTGACACATGAAATTTAGAAAAAAAACCCAGGGACACTCTGAACTGCCTGTGTGTTTTTGATGAGTTGAATAGGGGCATTTCAACAGATGAGATCCGTGACCAGAACAGAGAGTTGCTGAAGATCAGCATTACCTGAAAAACTCTATTAAAATTCTACATCATAAATAAAAACGAGACTATTTTCTGCAAAGAATTTGACAATGAAGAATTGTTGTTTTATATGAAAGAAAATATTGTCTCCTTATGAGGAGTTAAAAGTCTACTTGCAATAGGCAGATACTCATTTCAGTTTGCCAGTTCAAGCAAGAAATCAACATTTGCCTTATTTTTGGGAGCAAGTTAAACTTCAAACATTGCACTTCTCTAGAGGTTAGTGTGGCAGCCAAACTGCACCTTAATTTTTAAGGAAGCCAGGGGAAGTTCAGCAGTCCTACTCTGTCTGTGATTCAGTACTGCAGTTTCAGAGACTTCCTCCCTCAGATGAATCTTTCTTTGCTGCTTTCTTGGTGCCTGCAGGGTGCTTCTTCCAACAATCTTCTGACATTCATGACTCCTCAAAAGGTATTCATCCAAACTCAAAGCACTCAGTTTTCAGCAATTCCTACAAAGGGACCCACAAGATTCTCTGAGCATCATGTGGGTGACCATCAGCCTGTGGCCTTTGGTTCATGTACCAGCATTTTGGGGTGTGGTCTGTTCTTTCCTTCATGGCAGCTATCCCTACTTTGCCTGGAAGCCACTGAAGCCATTGCAATCTCCTAGGGAGGGAGATCTGGGGTACCGAATACCAATTCTCATGCACTGGCTTTACTGCCAGACAGAAACGCGCCCTCTTGGTTTCACGGAAACCTGCTAGTTTTCCTTCATTGCACAGTCTTGCTTGCACACTCAAGGTTAAACACCTTGCAAAGTGTGTGGTTGCTCAGAACGGCAAATATTTTTATTTGACTTTTCCGCTTTTGTAGCTTGTGGCATTTTCTGTTGTCTGGATTATGCATGTGTTTTTGAACGAAAGATCCACAGGAATAGAGGTTTCTAGCAGTGCTCACACATTTTCTTATTGTTTTATAGTGGTACATGGGTAAGAAGGCAGGGCAAGAAGGTACCTGAACTTTTTAAAATGTCATGTCTAAAGGCACCATGTTTGAGGATATGATTTATATGCAAGTGTCCTAATAGAAGTCCACAATGTGAGCAGCGTCTGTTATTCTGTCCTCTTTCTTAACATCTGCCAACTTGTCAAATGCATTCAGAAAATAGAAACAACTACATTCCACACAAAAAATCCATTGCAGCCTCCTCCTGCCTGTAAGAGTGTGGTAAACTTAGCAGAATTCAATTAAAGTTTATAGTGCATTTTACCAGGAGGGCAATTTTGATGTAATCATAGACAAAATCAAATAGGAAGGTTGTCATAATGGCATCAAAGTATGCAGAGACAACACAGCTAAAGGAGGGTCTTTGCTGTGCATTCCAGATCTAAAATACATTTCAAGCTACCCCTGAAGGCCTCTGCCTTGACCTATTACCCAGATAAAGCCAACCTGGACAGCAGGAGGAAATATTCTACCCAGACTTCGGTGTTTTAGATGCTTTGTTGTAAACAAAAAGAAATCAAAGACAGAATTTAGTTTTAGATTTTCCCATAAGATTCTGTGAATGAACATCACAATTCTGATGTTAAAGATTTTAGTTAAAGGACTATAAATTAAAATCTGACAATTCCCTACCATTTGTGCTAAATCTCATTTAAAATATAAGGCTGCCCTTTGTCCTCCCTATTCTCTGTATTCTGGCTTCCTACAGCACTGCCAGAGGAGATAAGAAGCTTCTCTGGACAATTTTTTCCTCTGTATCAACATGTAAAATATCTATTCAGGTCTTTGCAGGGACTTTTGCAGATTCAGGAATAGCAAGATCATAGCCACATACAAATGATATACACAATTAAACACGACCTTCCAAGAGAGGCTAAAACACCATGGTGATTTGCTGATTATTATCAAAAGGAAAAGGTCAGAGGTAGATGGGATTTTTTTCCAAAAATGCAAGGGCAAAACATAGATGGATTTCAAAGAATGCCGGTTGCTAGTGATGTTGCATCCCCTGATAATCTTGCCTCACCACATGAGGAATGTTTGGGACTGAAGGTCCACGGCTAAAACTCCTACGTGCATGTAAAGACGTGTAAGAGTTGTGCACCTGCAGAATGGTTTCCCATATGATTTTTACCTATGTTTTAATTTGATTTCAGCTTCCCAGTGTGACATAAATGTTACCAAGGTCCCCTGCACAAGGAGGAGATCAAACACATGCCTGTTATGGCAGACAGAAGATAGCCCTGGAGAAACACCCAGAGTACACCAACTGAGCAAGAAGAGCACCGTGGGCTCATGCCCCAGTCTGTGTGCTGTTGGCTGTGAAAGCTCTTTGCCAGTTTATCTACATGCTATATCAGCATAGCAGAGTTCAAATTTTTCTAGAAACCTTTAAACAATTCAATAATGTTGACAGCTATGAGAACAGCAGAGGGACTGAAAAGACTGAATTTTTTTTTCATAAAATCATGAAACGGTTTGGGTTGGAAAGGGACCTTTAGAGGTCATCTATTCCAACCCACCTGCAGTAAGCAGGGACATCATCAACCAGATCAGTTTGTTCAGAGACCTATCCAGCCCAACCTTGAATGCTTCTAAGAATGAGGCATCTGCAATCTCTCTGAGCAACCTGTTCTGTGTTTTATCACGTACATCATAAAAAATTATTTCCTTGTATCTAATCTAAATCTACCTTCTTCTAGTCTACAATATTACCCCATGTCTTATTGCAACAGGTTCTACTAAAAGGTTTGTCTCCATTTTTATTACAAGCCCCCTTTAGGTACTGGAAGGCTGCTATGAGGTGTCCCCAGAGCCTTCTCTTCTCCAGGCCGAACAACTGCAACTCTCAGCCTGTCTGCAGAGGATAGGTTCTCTAGCCCTGTGACCACTTTTGAGGCCCTGCTCTAGACCTGCTCCAAGAGGTTACATCTTTCTTGTACTGGGTACCCCAGAGTTGAATGCAGCACTCCAGGTGGGGTAGAGGGGAAGAATCCCCTTCCTCACCCTGCTGGCGACGCTGCTTTTGATGCAACCCAGGATATGATATCCACTGAATAGTACATACATCAAATCTCTCCAATTTAGGGAGAAAGTTGATAATATTCTATTTCTTGCCGTCGGTTTCTGAAGCAGCAAGAATTTATAAGGATTTGTTTATAAGTATCAGAGAGACTATGCAGCCCATCTGTTCAGAAGATAAGTGTAGCACACCAGGTTAGGCCAAAGGTCTGCCTGAGCCAGTACCTTCCCACAGCTACCAAAAGCAGATGCCTAGGTAAAAGAGTAAGAAGAGATCAGTCATATTTGGTACTTCCCCCCATCGAGAAACCTCCCTAGGACTCTGGGGAACCCCTTGTCTCCTGCATGATTTCATCCAGTCTTCCACAGAAACCATGACATTTTTAGTATTCATAGCATTGTGTTACAAAGGCTTCTAGGGTATAATTAAACCTCACATGAAAACTATATTTCTGTCTTTATAACCTGGACCATAGGTTCTTGCAGTGAAACAGACTGTACTTAATTGAGCCCTGTCACCTTTCCCATACAACTCAGTGTTGTTACCCACCATCATACTGCCAATGACATCTCGTCAGGCCCTGGCCGTTCTCTGAAACTATTCCAAGTTGCATCATGTTCTTTTTGAAATGAAGAGACCAGAACCACACAGAGTTTTCAAAATGCAAGCCACAGCTTTGTACAGTACCATGATTTTGTTTTCCTTTCTATTCTACTTTTAATAATGCCAATGCTGCTCGTCTTTTTGAATTCTGAGCTGCTGTGTTCGGGGAACTCTGCCATAAGCTCAGGTCTGCCTCCCAGGAACTTAATGGGCAGTCCAGAACTCATCATATAATATGTGAAACTATGATTGTTTCCCCTCCATGCATCACTTAGCATTTATCTCTGTTTAATTTGATCTGTCTATCTACTGCCCAGCCACTGAGCCTCATAAGGTCCTTCCATAAATTTCAGTCAGCCTTCATCTTTACTATTGTGAATCACATTTATTGATAGCACTAAATCATGTGCTTAACAACAGTTCTCCCCTTTTCCATTTCATTTATGAATATATTGAGAATGAATAGATGAATGTGAATGAGCATCAGCACTGATCCCAGCACAAACCCTTTGGAACTCCACTGGCAATTTTTTACTACTGAAGAAAGAGATCACAGAGTCCTATTTCCTTTTTATATATTTAATAGTTGCCTTTGTCTTGCTAGATTAATGGTCATGTATGTAAGCCTCATCTGCCATAACTGCTCTGTTTTCTTAAAAGATTTCTGTTTTGCGATCTTGTTGAAATGACTACCAAACATCATTTCACCCTACCGTCAAGTGGGGAGAAATTAAACTATGAATTTTGCCTTAGTTGTGCAGCTGCTTTGAGGCTTTTTAGGTTGTTTTCTGAAACAAATCAATTAGATCTAAGAAAATATTTTCTAACTCATGAAACAGAAATTTTATTTCACTTAAACCTCTACAAGGAGTTTTTTAAAAATAAATCAAATCCACAAAGTCATAAACTGACATCTTGGTGCACACCCAAAATTTGGTGCACACCAAAATAAGGCTGAGGCTGTCTTCAACTTCAGCAAAGACTTCTCTTTTGCCTTATATGCACAAAACTGTTCCTTGCTTACTGTACTGGTCTTCAAAATATTTCAAAGTGCGGCAAAGAGTTAGATGCTGTGCAGTAAAACAAAAGCCAGGCTCAGTAGAGGCATTTATCTCATGGGGAGTTAAAAGAAGATTCCCATTTATCAAAACATTTCAGTCAGGCAGAAACTTTCACTGACCAAGGCACAAAAGACCAATAATCAGTCTGACCCCCCTCCTCCTCTCCCACATCAGGATCAATGCCAACAGAACTAGAGCAGATAGAGCTCCAGCTGTGTTAAATGTCTAGGGTTATGGAGATTTTCCTCAAAATCCAGGATTTAGAGTCATGGTGCTCCTCCTGCTGCCTAATTGTTGTGTTCAGTTCACACAGAAAACATGCTATCTTCCATGCTCACGTGACAGCACTCGTGTCTGCATGGCACCATCGGCTAAACAGAGGGGGAAGGCTGACATCCCCCTCCTCTCACATGTCTGGAGCCATCTCAAACTGAAGAGTCTCAGCCTCAGCAACAACAGCACTCAAATTGGTTGGGCTTGGGGGGGGTTTTATGCAACCTGGTCTAGTGGAATCTTTCCCTGCCCCTGGCAGGAGGGTCGGAACTACATGATGTTTGAGGTCCCTTCCATCCCTAACCATTCTGTGAGATGATAACAAGCACCTATTTAACATCAAATTTGAAGGAAACCCTGAAGAATCTCCACACTGTAAGCAGCAGCAGAAGAAGGACAGATGGCTGCAGCTAAAACAATGTGTCTGGGTGACAGCAAGAGCAGTCCAGTGCAATGCAGCGCGGTTGCTGCCTGCAGCGACACTGAAAGGGAAACCAGAGAATGATCAGGGTGATTTTATGGAAGGTGGATGGCAGGAAGTGTCCTGCACTCATGAGCAAGATTGTAAATTCCCCTGTAACTTCTGTCCTGAGGCGCATACCAGCTACCAACACAAGACTGTAATTTTGGGCTCCGCATTTTCTGGTTGTGCCAACCACACCCCATCTCAAAAGATGGTGTATCAAGTTACAGGTAGTAAAAAAGTAAGCAAACCTTGTATTTTACCAGTTTCAACACAAAACATCTTGCCTTTTTATTGCCCTTCATCACAAAGTCAAAAAGAAATACAAATAAGTTTAAAAAGTTGTGTTTGACATGGATGTGCCCGGCTTCAATTTCATAACCAAAATCTGAAAAAAATGCTGATTGAAATTCCCCTGCACTTGCTTACTCTAAGGAAATTGGGTTCGATTGTCCTCTCACTGATATGACACCAAAGTGTCAAGTAACTCTATTAAAGTCAATGGAGCTGTACTTAAATATATCCTCTGGGAACAAATTAGATCTGTGATTTTCATAGTGTGCAAATTTCCAACCTACTTCTACATGATTAATCATATTTTTAACATCTGCGCATAATTTTTTCTTCCCAAACTAACCATCGTTGCACTGGCCATTGCTACCCTTTCACAAACACCTTTTAGACAAGTTTCACACCTACGCTGCATCAGCGTGGGAGGTGAGATATCACAGGATCCATAGAATCGAAGTTCCTGAATCTTTAAACTCTGAAAATCTTACACTGAAAAAATCACATATTAAACTAATGAAAAGTAGCAGCATCTCTCCTAAGGTTCTTCCCCAGCCCGTCACTGTCAGATTTTTAATATATTAGAAGGAAAACCAGAAAATTTCAAGGCAAGCATCAAAACTGTAATTAAGAGGAAATGCTTTGGTTATTTATAGGTGGCTATTCCCATTTAGTAGCCTGTACTAATTTACTTTTTATTACATCAATCTCTTTTTCCTTAGGAAAGAAAAGAGAAAATTAATCTTGGCATTAATGTTATCAGATACTGGGGAGGGGAATAGTAATAACTACTGCATCTCTGAAGATGGAAATAATATTCAACACAGCCATGCAAATACATTTAGCAAATTAAAGATTACTGGCTACCTTCAGCACGGCAACTACCTATACTTAGTTGTCATTATGTGCTTATCTTGTGCAATCTTGGTAAAGCATTGAAAAAAGCTTTGTTTTGATTAGAAAAACACCCTTTTAAAGTCTGCATAATCTAGCACTATAGATTGCACCAGTCCCTTGAAAAATATTCAAGCTCAAACCACAAAAGTCCATTTTTTTTAAATTTTTCCCCTAAAAGAGATAACTACACTATAATTCCTTCCCTCTCCATTTATATTCTTTCCCCCATCAGAGAGCTAATAGCTACACCTGTCCTTTAGGAAAAAATAAAAGCAGAAGACTGTCTCAGATTATCTTCACACACCTTTCCTGTTATTTCCCCTCTCTCTCCAAAGGCAGCAGAAGAAAAAGAAATATGCCTGAGATTAATTCTTATCACCAACCCTGCAGGGCTGCCATTTTAGGAGTTCCTGAAGCTATTTCTTCTAGCTCTTCCACCTGCAGACTCTGGAGGTGGCAATAAGGAAAAAGAAAAAAAGCCAAAGGCTTATTCACCAAACAGCAATTAAACGTGAAGTGGCAGTGCCTGCCTTTACCTGCAGCACCTGGCAGCAAAAGCTGAGACTGCAGCAGGACAGAGGTTTACTTTCCAGCTCCTAATTGCTCTCTACAAGCCTTTCGGAGAGTGACAGAAGACTGAACAGTAGCTGGTACCTTAACCCCTGCTTTCTAGTTGTGTATGTCTGTCTCTTGGCATTCTCCTCCTTCTCCCCTCCTCTGGTTCTTGCTATCCACAGCTTTCCCTGCTCATGCAGCGAATCCCCTCCTGCAGGCAGGCTAGAGCAGGCACTGATGCCCTTCCATGGACTGCAGGGCTGTACCAGCCCTTCTCCAGGCCTGGGATCATCACATGTGCTCAGGGAACCTCAGCAGGAGTCTGGAGTTCCTTCTGCTGAAGGCAAACCTCACCCTGACACATCTGTCACAAGGATGCTTTTCATAGCTACCCTAATCCTTCTCCACTAGAGCCTGTGTTTCTATCCTCAGCGAAGCAGGTAAGAGGAGATACATCTTGCACACCTTTTCCCAAGCATCAGGATATGCAGCTCTGACACATTTAAGAATTGCCCAGAAATTTAAATCCCTTATTGACTCTATCTGACTTCAAGAGAAAAAAATCAAGAAAAATCCGTAAGTCAGAACAAAAGGAAGCCAGGCGGTGTTCAAAGAGATCCTGTGAACTGATATCACAGCATTTCACCCAGTCCTAGACAACACCTCTCCTACCTCCCAACACTACAAGGCTCCCAGCACTACTGGGCACAGAAAAATCTTCTTACTGGCTGCTGCTGTGAGCCCACGTGGGCTAAATGCTCTGCAGTAGTAATGGTGTGAGGAGGAGCAAGAGGTTCCCACTTCACTCTTGGAACAGATTAAGGGAGTCTGAGGTTTCATTTCCACATCAGCAAACTCCTGAGAGTTATGTACTGCAGAGGACGAGTAAAGGAAATGGTTAATTTTGGAATAAACAAACCCAGAATGAGTAATTGAGTCTATCTGTGCTGGGCAAGTCTGTTGAGAAGGGAAGACAGGGCTGAGGGAGGGCAGAGGGGAGAGAGGGGACTACACGGGTCTCATTCAATAGCATCTGTGCCTTCTCCACCTGTCCATTAAGCAGAACTGCCTGCTATTCCTTGGGAATATTCCAAAACCCACTTTGGATGCATCCAAAAAGAAGCAGGCAGTAAAGGAAGACAAGACTCCAAGCAAGAGTTGGGCATAGGAACAAGACTAAACCGCAACTGGGAAGCTCCAATGGAAATTTTCCTGCAAACAGATCTAGATGTCAGCCCTCCTCAGGTACCAAAACATCAGGTTAAGGTCAAGTACATAAATAACAACAACTCTCCAGAGACATTTCTCTCAGCAGCAAGATGAATTTCCAGTTGCTGTCATTACTTTGCTGGTACTTCTGAGCAGGACAGTTGGGTTTTAAACCAACTCAGCCTCATAATCAGAGGCAAAAAATCTACCATGTGAAACAATTATATTTCACTTTGAGAGTGCATATTTTGTTCAGCATTACCAGAACTGGAAAATCAAGATTGAAAGTTATCTTAAATAAAGCCTATGCCAAAGTATTTTTGCATTTTCCATAGCTTCAAAAACATATGAGTGGCTCATACGCCACTTCGGAAAGGTTAAATGAATAGGGGAGTTTGAAACACCTCAAATTTCTTCCATTTCATCTCATCTCCTTTATCATCATTTCTGCAATGACTCCAGAATCCCCCTGACATTCAGAAAGTGCTCAAAAGGGTAAGAAATGTTTTAAGACATCACTCCTTGAAAATCAATTGAAACCAAGTGAACAAATGCCTTGTTTTAGCTTAGACAGTTGCTCAGAAACGTTCCTGGTCACAACTCCACTTACAGATTTGTAATTCAATGCATTCCCAAGAATGAGCATAAGCAGCTGGTGAACTGAGATTACTCAGGCTCACATCTCTGCTTTTCATTCCAATGCTATCACTTGGCCATGACCCCTAGGACGGATGTGACAGCCCACATTCAGCAAAGCAATCCAGGCCTGCAGATGATCTGAAGGACCAGATCCTCTGAAATTCATTAGCTAGAAGACTATCTCTACACCATCTTGATTTCCCATGCAATTTCTGGCAACACTTGTGCTGTCTCAGATACACTTCAGGGAAGCAGAATATCCCAATATCTCTTTCTTGAGACCACTTAAATACCATTCAGCTTCTAAATAAAATCCCCCATGTCACTTAGTAGAAACAAGTGTGGTAAAGAGAAAGGAGGGAACAAAAAAAAAAAAGAAAAAGCCACACAAAACCCACCACTGCAAAAGAATGACAACAGAGATGTGATCACTTACAGGAAGGCAGGAAAACATATGCAACCATTCCAGATGGCAAAAAATGTGTTCATTTTTCACATATTAGATTTAAAATTAAAAGTTAAAAAAAAGACTGAAAGCAGCTTATGGATTTTAACAATTTGAGGTAACAGCTAAACTAAGAAAAATCACATACATCCATAGGCAATTCATTAAAATAAGCTATTACAGCCAAGCATTTCCTAATCAGATAATTAGTAGTCTCTAATGCAATTGAGTTTACATAGTCGGCTAGCATAATTAAAAGACACCACTGAAACAGAAACATTAACACAGAGTAAGTGTCTTTTGTCTGATTTTTAGTTTTCTTTTGAAAGCTCTAGCCAAAATTGAATGTCCAAGGGAAACATGTAGATTCCATTTAAATGCTCAATGCATTTCCACAGGAGATCAGAGGTTATTCTCAGAGTGGAAAATGAAAATATTCATCCAAATGATACAGGAATATTTTAAAACTTTATTATAATTATGCTGTTCTACAGTTTTGTCGGGGCTGTTGGCCAAATTTACCATCTAACTCTCTGCTCTCCAAAGAGTTGGCATCTGTGCTTAGCTCCCACACCAGAGAAAGGCTCACAGTGCTAGGAGGCAGCCCAGGGAGACTTTATGGAGCAGCTCCTTGAAATGCGGGACCTGCAAGCACAAGAGCTGTGTGTAGCTAGAGAGCACACATCGTGGGCAGCACCTGAGTGCTAAAATTTACCAGCAAAAATCTCCCCACAGTAACAGCATACAGGAGAAAGCAGGCAGCTTCTGCCACTTGGACTCATGGAATACCCCCTTACTCAATACCTGAACTGGGAAGCACTAATGGGATCTACAAGAAGCAGGGAATTCTGCACACAGCCTTAGGGCTGATTAAAGTTTCAGGTCTCACGGTTTTGTGTTCCTGACTCTGTCACATTCCCACTGCTTCCCCTCTAGTGGATCCTTGCAAATACAATCCCCTGCTTTCCACTAACCCCCTCAGCCTGAGCTGCACTCAGATTCAGAAGCACAATTGGCTCTTGTTTTAGTGATTTAGTTCTAGATTATATTTTTCTTTCTGTATGGGGAGAGAATATGTATTTTAAGGCTTGTGTTCCTCTCAGAGGTTGTTTTCTGGTGCACCAGGACAACCCACTTACCTCTGACTGAGAAAATGAGGAGAAAACCCCTAAAAAAAGCAAACATGAAAGCCTGTTTATTCTACAGAAAGTTTTCTTTGAAAGTCAAACCCTGCAAGATCCACAGGCAAACTGAATATTTGTATTCAAGTCTACGATGGCAGGTCATGAAATATAATCTCAATCTCCTTCACAAAGAAGAATTTTTTTTTTAAAGAAGAGCTTATACTTGAAACTAAACTCATTTGCCTACACCTGGACAGCTAGTAAACCAAAGATTTGGAGGGGATGGATCCCATCCTACCTACGAATGTTGTCAGAGAGTAATCTGACCCATCTTGCAAACCTTCTGCCCAGAATCTCTCTGGAGATAGGCCTGTAAGGTGCAACAATCGCTGCTGAACACCAAGCCTAGAACAGATGCCACACTTGCTGGGGTGGCTCTTGGGTGACTTGCACACTCTGCTCCAGCACAGGAGGATGTGAAGACTGAATTAGGGCAGGTGGACAGAAGCACTCGTGCTGCAGAAGAACACCTGTAAACTTGTACAGGTATCTTTGCACTGTGACAAATAAGCATGATTTTCTTCTTGACAATTTGTGCAAAACATTAACATAGTTTTTACACTATAGAACAATCTAGGTTTATTTACATTCCCCTGGAGCTGAATCAGGCCCAGCTGCCACCCTTGATAGTGCAATTTAAAGCTGTGGAATGCTGTGCAATGCAAAAGGAAATAAAATGGACCTTGATAAAAATGCAGTGCTCAAAAGGAACCACAACAGCTTTGAATGTCATTGGAACAAGGGGAACCCAGGAATAAACACTTTTTTAGCATTTTTAAGTCACTCAAACCCAAATGAGGTAGACCTGGGCCGGACTTATCAATAATACCACATTTTGTATCTGTTTTGTCACCCGTGTAAACAAAGCATTAAAAAGAAAATACTTCCACGAAGGAAATATTTGCATGGGATTCACAGCAAGAGATGGGATCAGAGTTAAAGGGACATCAACACCTGCAACGATTTAAATTTAGACCGAAATAAAACAAATTAAGCCACACAAGGTGGTACTCAATAGCTTTCACAAATTTTTTCTTGTAGGGTACTTAAAAATCTGAAGGATCAAAAGAGCAAGGCAGTTCTTGTGAACTCTGACACACACAAAGACCTTTTTTAAAAGGCTGTCTAGATGGAGGAGCTCTCAGAAGTCACTAAACTTGTCTCTCTTTCCTTCCCCATAAAAATCTAGCTAGACTGGGGGAACCTCAGTGACACCAGGACAATCCTGTTTTTCACTGGGAGAAAACATAAGGACTACTTACTTTTTTTGTACAATACAGAGGCTTTGTGATTGGTGGGAAACGAGCATAAGGATGTGAAACAACCACCCAAATCTTTTTCCATATCAGGTTTCCTCTGATTAATACAGGAGAGTTACAAATCAAGAGCAAAGATCCTCTGATTAGTAGCAAGGACAGCATTCTCCTGTCAGCTCCGCTGTCACTTACCGCGTGTTCTGGTGCTGAGTGTGGAGAAAGGAATCACTCCCCTTACAACAGCTGGCATTGTTCTTGCTAGAAAGGGCTAGTTTAGGGATCTGAACATAGCGTCAGAGGCCAGCTGGCTTTCTGGCCTTCCTTCAGTGGGGCTGGTACGCTTCAGAGAAAAAAAACAACCAACCAAAAAACCCACCCCCCTAGTGACATAACTACTGGGTTAGTTAAAAGCAGCAGGACCCTAATGAGATTTAATTTCATTCACTTTGTTCTGGCTTCATCAGCGAGTGTATAGAAGGATGGCAAAAAGCCAACAACTTTTCAAGCTGTGTACCTGTCTGTAAATCTTCTTCTCTCCAGGAGCAGGCCTCTACTCCTAAGACAACTTTCTGCCCTTGTGCTCCATTAGGACTGATTTGTTGGACAACAGGAGCTACGGGGAGCCTAATCCAGCCTGCTTTGCAGCCTCCTAGCTCTTTTGGAGATTACCACAACAGGGAGACAATAGAGCCAGAGAAGCAGAAATCTTGCTGACATCCCTTCTCCCTGCTTTCTCAGCCTAGAGAATCCCCCCACCGTCATCTCTCTAGCCCCACTTGATTTTAACTCCTCAAACTGTCTATTTGGGATCTATCTTGGGGTGTGGAAGGGACAAAACATCACTACTGTCTTCTTTCAGTCCTGGTGTATGTCAGCGCCATCCTTCCTGCAAGCAATCAAATCATTATTTAGGTGGGCATTCCTCTGCTGGTAGAAAATTGAAGTTGTCAGAATTACCAGGTCTCAGGAAGCCAACAGTGATAGTTAAAATGAGCAGAGGTCACAATCTGCATTATTTCTTTATCTGTGGAGTTTTTTCCTAGGCTTCTTCACCTGAAACTGTGATAGTTTGAAAGGATGTGCACATCACATCTGGCCCAGTGAATAATAGAGATCTTCAGTGCCTTTACCAAACCCTCAGCTGTAAAGGAACTGTTGCACATCTTAAGGAAAAGAGCCAACCTCAATTCAAAGATTACATGAAAAGATTCCAGGGAAAAAAAAAAGCACCTAAGAAGGAGAGAAGGAAAAGCTGTCCCCTACCCAAGGGGAATGTTTGCTTTCTTCCTGTTTCCCCCTGCCTGCAAAGGGAATGTACGGGATCTTTAAGCTGCTTCCCCCCTTTCACCTATCTTTCCATTGACCTCCTCAGGACCAACATGAGGGCAGAGCAGCCCTTTCCATTATCTCTTAACACAATGATTTTCTGAACCATTATTTCCCAGATGGGTTTCCTCATTTTGCAGCCTGATGCACATGGCAATGGTTTTACACTCTTCCTTGCCGCTGAAGCAGGGGCATTTACTTCTGCTTTCCAATTACCTCTTTCTGCTAAGCAGCATTCTCCAATCCTTAAACAGTATAACCTTCACCAAATAAAGAGCACTTTGAAGGCCAGCTCCTGATTTCTCCCAAGCATACAACAACTAATGCTCCTAGCAGCGTTCTGATATTGATCTACTCCCTCTGGCTAAATTTGTGATTTAGAGACTGCAAACTCAAGATTTTAATGAGTGGAAATAATTCCTCTGCATTTTTGTACTTGTTTTCTTATCTTTTCTCCTATCTAACAAAGCATGTGACAAGGAATTTTTTTAAGTATTTCTTGCTTCATCTCAGCATGTGGCAAACTCCGAAGAAACAGCTGAAGTTTCATGTGAGAAAATGTAAGCAATGTTTCAAACACATATTGTGTCAACACCTTCCTCTGTCTCAATAAACCTGGGCTAAGGCACTCAATGCAAATCATCTCTCAAGCTGCTGAAAAAACTTTAATATGTTGACTGCAGTGCAGGCTTCCTCAGATTTGTAAATACAGATTTGTTACGCTTTGTTTTACTGCGTGCTTCAGAGAGAGCGTGCCCACACACCTGCCAAATAAATACTACTGCTCCCTCTCGTACAAGCATTGAGAGACTAAAATTAATTTTGTTTCACCCAAAAGGATCACAGAAGACTTCATGATTGATTACCCTCTGAACATTCAAATCTTTTTTATATTTATATTCAAATAAAAATACAATAAGTATCTCTAAAACCTCATGGTAGCAGGATCTTTTACCTATAGGGAGATTTTGCTGCCCTATCACTTCCCATCAGGTTGGGGATCACAAAGTTTCTGAGCATAAGTAGCTCTTTTTTTCTGACAAGACAGCTTGACAAATCCAATCATATTCACAGGAGTGTGTGTGACCCACAACACTCACAGGAAACAGTTCTCAGGTCAGAGACAGGGAAAAGCTGCAAGAGCAAGCAGGCAAGGTTAGGAGAAAAACAGACACTCAGCTTTGCCGTGTGTTTGAAGGTTGAACTGGACCCAGAAAAGAGTTAAATCTGATTTCTAAGCCCCAACCAGGCTTCCTTTACAGCAGACTGGGAGAATGTGCTGCATTATAAACAAACTTCTTCGGCAGCAAGCCCTGAGCCCCTGCAGGCTGCTCTCCTAATAACAAGTAGTCTGTGAACTTCCCAGCCTGCTTTCCTGCAGCGTGCTCCCATCCAGATACTCCAGCGCCTAATTAAAGTAGCTGGGCTCCTGCTGCCCTCTTTTACACTGTGGAGACATCAATTTGGATGTCATTCTCCTCCACCACATCACGAGCTCTCAGTTATGTTTCAGGAACATTTCATTTTCCAATCCCTGCCCTTCAGCTAACTTCGGTTCTAAGTGGCAAGCAAATTCAAATGCTGCTGAGGGAGCAGGGAGTCAGACAGCCTGTCCAGCCATATGAGCCCCATATCTTTGGGAAACTGCTCGTAAGCTTGGCTCAGGGACCTGCCACCGTTCAGAATGGAGACTTGCCTTCCCTCATCCTGGCTATGCCCTCCGACAGACCTGTCACCTTCTGCTTTCACAGCGGTCTGTGGCCCTGCCGTGTTTCCAGTATTTCTCCAGGTTTGCTGAAAGGCAGGGAGCAGGCAGGCCCACACCTGCTCCTGGTACCAGGCTCTGAATGAATCACTTTAGCAAGGATGGCCTTGTATTGCGTAGGCCTTACAGGAGCAGATGAACACGTGCTACGATGTGGATAGCAGCTGCTGAGGTATCATGGGTTGCCCCAAGAAACATTTATTTTATTTTGAAACCAATTTGGTCTGTTTTAGCACCTTTAGTGTGAGCTGGAGAAACCAGTCAGTGCCACCATGTCCTCTCCACCTCCTGGATGATAGTACAGCTGGCCAGCTGCTGAGGGCTGGATCTGACAGTGACAGCAAAATGATACCAGTGCTTCGGGGAAATGGTGTGGCTCATGATTTTCAGAAGGGAATAGACCTTGTTTGTCACCTACAGCTTCCTGCATGAAACTGCATGTGCAGAAGTCATCTTAAAGCATTTTCAAACTGAGGAGCTCATAGTTTAGCAGCCTCTTTTTCACAGAAATGCTCCTTCTTGGCCCACAATTTAAGGTTTGCAGTTTCCAAGAGAGAGCTTAAACACTATTTTTTCAAGTTTTTCCCTATGTGGCAAATTCTCCTCTCCCCACTAAGCCTGAAAATTTACCTGTAGGTAACTGAATAATCAGAAGAATGAAACCTACTGCACATACTCAGGTTGAAATCTTGCTCCAGTCTGGATGGGGAAATATAGCTGCAAGCCTCAGAGTAGATTCCTTTGGCAGTTTCTGGATTAAAGTTATTAAGTTATGACTTAGGATCTCAACCTAATGAATTGCTGGGATATAGTTAAAAGGGTATTTTCCAATGCATAACTTCTCATCCCAAAACATGTCAATAAATAGAAAACTGCTATGCCACAGCAAAGAGTGACAGGAGATTATCAACTTGACTTGCTTTGTTCTTTCCCCTGGTGGGGGGGGATTCCACATACCCCCATGTGGCATCCATTCAATAAGTAAACAAACAGGAATATGAAGGGATTTGATTGAGCTACCTGTAATTGGAAGGATATGCCTCTAACCCTGTGGCTCAGTGCTTGTCTGGCTGCTTTAATTGCAGCCAGCAGAAAAACTCCCTTTGATTTTAATGGGAACTAGCATGACACTGATGCTGTACAAATCTCTTCCTAGATCTTGTAATATGGTGATTGCAAATCATCCAAAATCTGCAGATCCAGTATGAGAGAAACTGCGCTACATAAGGCAGCCTTTTATTACACATGTTTGCAATACCAAATACAAAGTATTAGTATTATGTTTTCAGTCCAGGAGTTTCTGTTAACCTAAGTTATATGACACAAAATCATTATTTAGAAATCACACAGCAATTTGACACGGGTAGGAGGGGGCCCAGTGTCCGCCTAATGGTCTCAAACAGCATGAACAAGAATTGATGAATAGGAATTGTTAGCTTATTATTTACACAACATTTCTCAAAACACCAAGGAACTCTACCAAGTAAATGAAGACAGCAAACTATAACACAAGGAAAGGAAAAATAACGAGTTTTAAAAGGAAATTTAAATTATTCACAGAAATCTCAATCCCGCTGCCTGCAGAGAACACCAATTACTACTGGTTTGAATGCACACAGCACACACATTCCTGTCCTGAAACAAAGCATGGCTCCCACAAACTCTGCCATCTTCCTCAGTTAATGCCTTACTGTGCAACACCCTAGTATGTCTTCAAAATTATGGGGACAATGAATTGCATTGCTGCATCAGAATTCAGGCTCCAAAGAGAGATTTGTCTCATACAACTACTTCAATGCTGAGAAAGAAAAAGCATTCAGAAGAAGCAAGTCATGTCAATGATTTTAAGTAAAAATTAAAAAAAAATAAAAGTCTCTTTTAGCATAACATGTTCCTCCCAAAATGAAAGAGAGATATCTGAAATCAAACAGAGGCACAACATTATCTCCCTGTTTTGGACTACAGTGTACAGTTTTATAACCCTGGATTGCAAGAAAAATATTTCCAGCGGAATGCAGGAGTTTGAGTCTTGGTATAAAACTGAAAAGCGAAAAGAAAAAAGCCAGTCTATGCACCAGGCTCTCAGGGACTGACACAGCAGGGAGAAATGCCATTGTCCCAACTCCATTATAAGCAGCATAGGGACATCCAACCCACCACACCTCAGCTGCCTGACTGGATCTCTGGTCTCAGCTTCTTGTTACCCAGCCCTCCAGAGGCAGAAAGGCAGGATGTACTTGGCCCACCTGCCCCAAAACAGCTGCAATGGCACCTTGCAAGTAGGGCATGTAGGTGTCTTATCCTTGAATGCTTTGTGGTAGGAGAGATGAATGCACAACCTCCAAGCTGTATGTCAGAAGGAACAATGGGGAGAAGAAAGCCTAATAAGCAATTCAGCAGACGCAGAAGGATGGTCTCCCTGCCAGAAGGAGGAGATACCTAGCAGTGCCTCCCACAGCAGCTACCTGGCCCTGAGGTGGAAGCCAGAGTATGAGCAAGAAGAGAAAGAAACAAGCAAAGCTGTGAAAGCTGCTCTCACCTCACCTGGTTTGCCTCCTAGCAAGGGCTCAGCTAGTAATTGATTTTTTGGTTGAGTAACTGGACTGGAAACCTCTGAAAATGTTGGTATGTGCAAGTATGTGTAGAAAGATGCTGATCCTAAAAAAACCCCATTAGTTTTGAACTAAAAATATTTCTCCTCAACAGTTAGTGTAAAAAGTAAGAAAATACTGTGCTTCATCTCAAACTTGCCTTGTTTACTTTTTAAATTAAAAACTAAACAAATGAAACCTTAAGCTGAAATCAAAATAATTTGAAACATAACGGCACGGTCTTGTGTTTTGAAAATATTTAAACCACATGAGGATCTTTTCTTACCATTTATGTTTGCATTTCTGTTTCTGGTAGTCTGGAAATACCATGTTTTTCAAAAATTAAACTATGTAAAACACTTGTTTGGTAGTTTTAGTTTACTTAATGCAGCGTCAAGTATAGCAGGCAGGTTGTGTGAGACACCCCAAAGAGCCTGAGAGATGAATGTACATGGTCAGAAACCCTCCAGGTTCCCTCATGCCGAGACACCTCTCCAGTTCCAAACTCCCAGTGCCTTCACTCATGCTGATTCCAATAACGGCATCACTAATTCAGCAATAGCAAGGACAAAATAAATGGTCAGTACAGGGACGAATTTTCATTTCAACTAAAGCTTGGAACATCTAAATAGAGCTCAGCATGTGCTTTGTGTTCGCAGTCTTAGCACAACTGCCATTCTGATTTCTCATAAATAGTCTAAGAGCTTGCTTTCTCAGAAATGTTATCAAAGGCTGTAAAAGGAGGTGCTAGAACACTTAACTGCCAGGGCCCGAGCAAACCAGTATCATTGCAGCATATATAAAAGTGTCCTGCGGGATAGGTTGGACATAAAAATGCAGTTGGATCATTAGGAGCCGATGATTTAAGTGAGAAAGCAATATAAGTCTCCAAGTTGGCAACAGAAAGGCATAAACTGAGTTGGAGGAATTATTTAATGACTAGTAGACCAATAAGAGAGGTATTTCATTGCACTGGAAGATACTCCACATCATAAGAAAACTGCAGTTTATCAAATATGAGTTGTTAGGGTTTTTCTACCCTGCAGCTAATTCTGGTCACATCAATGGCCTAAAAATCTTAAAAAAACCAAGCATGAACAAGACTCAGAGGAGGCCAAAAGCCCTGAGTCTTGAGCCTCTCTGGTACCAGACAGAGCAGAAGGCTGTATACGTTCCTGTAATTTTGCATATATAGGAACCTCTTTGTACCCTGTACAGCCTGAGGATGTAGAGGATACCAGTCTCAGGTGCCAGAAGGCTGCATTTAAGTCCCCAGAGTCACTGGGATGAAATATTGTGCCTTGACTCACACAGAGTCCCATATCTCACTGATCTGCATCCCAGGACCTCTGCTCCAATTTCTTGCCTAAGTTGTGCTGCATGCACACCTCAGCAAGCTGGGCCCTGAGTTGGTGCCGTGCAGATGTGCAGCCTGTGCTGTCACACCTCTTGCCCTGGGCTTCAGGAGCACTTGCACTCTTCTTCCTCAACTTCCCCATCCCAGTGCACAGAGAAAACTGTCATTGCTGCAGAGCACTGGTGGGAAATGTGAATGAGGTACAGGCTATACCTAGTGCATCACACTTAGCACGTTTAGCTAAGACCAAATAACAAGAGCTAGCTTTTTCTTAGACAATTGCAGAAAATATGTGCTCAGTCAGCTCCCAGTGGCTTTCAAGGTGAATGTCAGCCCAAATGTCACTTCAAGCCTTTGAGAATACAACCCCAGGTATACATATGATACACACACAAAAAAACCTCTACCTAAAACCAAAACCAACCAACCAAAAAAAAAAAAAAACCCAAAACAACTAAACCAAAAATCTAACCCTTTTTTCCCACCTATCTATGTACCAAAGACTGGCAGGACACAGTAGCATTTTCAGATTCTGTCCTTTTTCTCTTGTGTCCAGAGGAGCAAAGCAAAGGACACAGTCCTAGCAGCAAGAGCTCCTGGGCGGTAGGACAGGGAGGAACTCCCTTGCTGCTCACACCACAGAATGAAAGAAGGATGCCACAAGAAATGGGAGCGCATTTGGTCGTGAGAGCCAAGTAGCCCAATCTGGCTGCATAAGAATCACATTGTAGTCTGTTCTGTGAAGTCTTCATTCCTGGCATTTTGAGGTTACCAGATGCAGTCTTGGTAACTGAACCATGACTTAGATTCCCATAAATCTATATTGAAATGGGAAGCATGTGAGCACTAGAGAGACCAGTAATGTGAATAAGCATACACAGCACAAAATTATCAAAGTACTACCAGCAATATGCATGTGACAAATATAGATCTTGGAATATTAGATAAGAGTATCTATGTTGTTCATGGTAACATTGATGATGACAAATCTAAATGGAAAGGCTCATTTTCTACATGAACCTCTATGCTAAATGTATGGTTTTGCTATTTGATTAGTACTTGCTCTTCCTAGAACTAAACTTTTTTATTTGGGAGCTCAAAACCTCATTAATTACTGTATGGTTTTAATTCTCTGCAGACTGAGATTCTACTTGCTGCCATTCAAAACACAAATGAGTTAAAGCCAGAAAAAATGATAGGCATTTGATTTTACAATAACAGTGAAGATGTATGTGCCTACCTGGCAAAAAATGTCCTTTTGGGATGGACTTCCAGGATGTTTACAGCTTCAAAGGTGGGCATGCTTCTGTCCAACACTGATTCAGAGGCGATTTCTGCCAGGAAAGTTTCCTGTTTATTGTGATGGAAATTGTTATTAACCAAAAAGATTTCCAGTTAAAATAAAGTATTGAAAGGGTTTCTTTTTAATATACTTAAAGAAGGACAGGGGAAAAGAAGTTTATGAAAATAAACATTTTCTGTGAAAAATTTAGAGATTAATACTTTTGTTCATTCAGAACATTCTAAACTTCAAACATTGTTTTAGAGTAAGCAAAAAATTGCTTAAAGTCATTGTTATGACTTTGTTTACTGCAGTTGAAATGTCTTGTACTTCACAGGAATAACTGATTAACATTTAGAACAATAATTCATTTCTTTCTTTAAAAATCTCAAAAAAAAATCTTTAAAACAAACATTAGGGTTTTTAAGTACATACAATGACAGTGAAACTCCATCTTCTGCTGGAAAATATAATGAAGAAATGAAATGCACCTGTTCTTTTAGCCAGTGTTATTTGCTATCCACTTGGAAAATTAAAATGTCACTGCTGCCTGAGAAAGGCGTGTATTATTATTATCTCACATTAGGATTGACTTAGTACCCCAAAACTCCCAGTCAGGACCAGACCATACTGTAGTAGATTGTGTTAAAACACAAAATTGTACATCATTCAAGTACAAATTTTATGGTGATTTACTGCTTTTTTTTTTCCCCGCACTGCAATGTCCACAGGTTTCCTAGGTTTGTTAGGTTTGTGTGACCAAGGGAAAAAGTAAATTAACTCAGTACTCAGCTGGAGTAAAAACCTCTCTACTCAGCAGTTGTTTCCTATGTACCTGAGCTACTATATTGTATTGCAGTTTTTTTCTTAAAACCACATTAAAAGGGACTTGCAAGGTGTTTTTTTTTCTAAATAATCTAATGGAAACGGATTCTGGTTTTGGCTGGGCTAAAGTAAATTTCTTCACAGGAGCTGTTGTGGGTCTGTGTTTGGGATCTGTGCTGGAGGCAGTGTGGATAACACAGGGATATTTTGGTCACTGCTGAGCAGCTCTTGCACAGTGTCAAGGCCTCTTCTGCCTCTTACCCCATCTCACCAGTGAAGAAGCTGGGGGTGCACAAGGAGCTGGGAGGGGACACAGACAGGACAGCGGACCCTAACTGACCCAAAGGATGTTTCACACCCTGTGGCATCTTGCTCAGCACATAAACTGATGGAAGGAGGAGGAAAGGATGTTTTCAGTGTTGGTGTTTTTCTTCCCACATAACTGTTACACGAGATGGAGCCCTACTTTCCTGGAGATGGCTGAACAGCTGCCTGCCCATGGGAAGAGGTGAGGGAATTCCTTGTTTTGTGTGTGCAGCTTTTGCTTTACCTATTAAACTGCCTTTATCTTAACCCAGAAGTTTTCTCACTTTTACTTTTCTGATTCCTTCATCCCACTGGAGCAGGAGGCAGTGTGCAAACAGATGTGTGGGGTTTGGTTGCCAGCTGGGGTTAAATCACAACAAGATGCCTTCAAACTAATATGAAATCTCACAACTAAGGGACATTTTGGTTGTTAGTTATTAAGATGACACTCCAGGATCTGGACCATAAGAGAAAACAACTAATGATTTAGTTTTTCCTTATCATGGTCTGACTCTGTTCTTATGGTCTGGTTTTATAATCAATTAGTGAATGTGTTTGTATGAAAGGAAAAGCACTTTCCCTTCCATGTCTGCTGGATGCAGCCAACAAGTTCCTGGATGTTCCAGGTTTTGAAAGATTTTCAGCTTATAACAAAGGCATTGCTTTAATTTGGGCTGGATTTCCACAGATTTGTATCTACAGCTAGACTGAAAGATGCCTTGTACAAAACTCCTCCGGTTACTCCAGAAAAAGGACATTGCTGCCTGGGCAGGCTGTGGCACAAGAGCGAGCTCTATCACTCTGGTACAAAGTGCCTGGTGTAATCCCTCTCTGCCTGACCCACGAAAAGTTAGCCTAAAGACAGGAAAGGTTTTGCTACCTTCCTGCTGATCTGTGCTATATTATTTAGCATATTATACCGGGAAACTTTCAATTAGCTTTCACCATTCTCCTTTGGTGTTTGTCAAATAATCTTTCCCATCTCTGTTTGCCCTAGACTTTTCTTTTCCTCTGTTCTTTTGTTTCTTTTTTTTTTTTTTTTTTATTTTGAGGTGAGGGGAGGGTGGGGTGTGTGTCTGTAGTGCCCGATATTCTCATTTTCTTTTGTTTTAGAAAAACTGAGCAGAAAGAACAAAACATTATTAGTGCAGTCAATTCCTTCAGTGTAGCTATTACAGCTATCAAATATTTGCAGTTCTGATAGCAAATTCATTGCTTTTGCTGCAAGGAAAGATCAGGCCTTGCTGGAGTGAGATTGTTGTTGTTCCTGCTGCTACATATTGGTACAGTGTGATTTTTATTTAGTGATTTTATTAACAAGGAGGAAAAATGAGCTTGGAGCTTTCCAAGTGACCAGACTGAAAGGAGCCCAAGCTGAAACATATTTTATTGTAATAGTATCTAGAGACCCCAGTACTAATGAGGGTGTCACTACACCAGAGGTTTGTTAAAACAGTGAAAGCATGCTCCAGATCTGAAAAGCCAACAGGCCAAACAGATGACACAGAAAGGGGCAGAAAAAACAGTAAAGATGTAGTACCACAGAACCTCAGTGCAATGGGGCAGAAGCTGGTACACACTGCTGCTTTACAAATAATGATGACTGTTTTTAAAGCTACTTCTATGCAAAATGACACAAGCTATTAGCTCACTGAAAAGCAATACTTTTGGCAGCACAGAAATGCAAAACATGAGCATGAGAAGGAGGAAATTCAAGTAGCTTTATCCTCCCCTCAAAGCTATCCTAAAGGAAGGAAAGGCCTCCCATGTCAGTAAATAGCCCTCAGGGCAAGGACACTGCAGTTCCCCACGGGCACAGGGATTTTCCAGAGCTTCTGCAGTGCTCAGAACACTGTTCCCTGACAGCACAAGGATTTCAGGGACAATCCTTGGGGGGTGGTTTGCACAGTAGATTCCTCCACCTGTCAGAAAACCTTGGTGATCCTTTGGCCTTTTAACACAGCATAAAGCAGCCACATCAAGGACAAGAGATGCAGTCAGTACCAGCAAGCAGGAAAGCTGAATGTACAGTATTACAGTGTCCATGTTTTACAGTGGCTGGGGACCAGTTCTACCCTGCCAGACCAAAAGCTACCGAACCATCGGCCTCACTCAGTGTTGCTTACCTATGTTGTGCTAATACGCACACAGCAGGTGAACTTGAAATGGCAGCACAAACACCTCTCCTTCCTGTTAAACTTTTCATACTTTCCACCACAGTTTTAATCCAGGATAACCACTTTACAACTGAGAAAAAAACCCAAAAACAAACAAACAAGCAAAAAACGCCCCACGCGAATACCCAACATATCCTCAAAACAAAAACTTAGGCCTGGCTTGAGACCTGGCTCGGTCTGGCTGGCACATCCTGGGTAATGCATCCAGACAAGTTTTCCCACTGTTGCAAACTGTGTGGAGGGGTCACTGCCCATGCACATATCACCAGTCAAACAAAGCACCCCAAGTTATGGGACAGATGGCATCATCTACCACTGAAACCCCCCACCTGCCTCCTCTGAATATGAGTGTTATCTTAGGCCTAGGGGAAGAAGAATGAATCACTGCAAAGAACCCACAAGGAAATCCAACTCAGCTGCTGTGCTGAGGTCGGCTCTGATGGGGAAATTCCAGCAATTCCAGCAGCGACAGATTGCTCACAACTCACCAACTCAAAGAAACCCACCACCTCAAAAGAAGAGAAAGTCTGAACATGGGATTATTTAGCATTAGAAGCAAGAGAATCGTTTAACCAATAAAATAAGAGAACTGTGCATCAGTAACTTCTTTGTTTGCTAAAAGGTATAAATAGTGAAAAGTTCTTAGCGACCTTGGGATCCCCACCACTGAGAAGCCCAGGGTGAAGAAGGACCAACAGGATGCCACTGGATCTATGGGGAGTGAATACCTTCTGCTTTATCTCTGTCTCTCTGTGTCTCTGTCTCTCTCTCTCCCTCCCCTTTTCTACTTCTTTCTATTTCTCTCTCACATTTTATTGTTAAATAACATCTGTACTGTTGACTTTGGCATATGTTCTCATTTGCGTCTTAATGTGGGTAGAGACATCTCTCAACAATCAAATCACTTTACTCTCAAGTCCAGATATTCCTATCCATATACTTGCAGAAATCATACTCCATTTGCCCTGCTGGAATTTAAACATGCAATGCTGGCAGAATTTAGACAAAAAATACCTCAGGCTGTGTGACAGAAAGCATCATAACCACAACTGATGTGTAAAGAGGCTATCTCATGTTCTCACATTCAAATTTGCCACAAGTTTCTCATGCCTGTCAATCTTGTTTTGATTAGAACAGCTTCCAGGGCAGTCCCCAAAGCATTTGTAAATGAATCCTTCAAACAAACAAATATCTCACTGATGCCAGTAGTCCAGTTAAGACCATTTCTCCTCTGTGGAAATCTCTGTAAGCTCTGAAACAACCAACAGCCATGGCAACTCAGACAAGAAACACATGAGATCTCTTTTTCAAGCTGTTTTGGGACTGAACAAAGGACCAGATAGATAATAACCTTTTAGAGAGTTAATGGAAAAACAGAATAGGAAGTGCCCGATCAGGGAAGATTAATTGGGTTATGGCCAGATTATACAGCTGATTGCTGGGGAGAAATGAATTGTGCTGACACGTGTGCTGGGAACATTCCTCCTGCCCTTCCTTGAGCAACCAGACACAGATAACTCTTAAAAATATTTCTGCAGGTTTCTACAGAGTTGGATCTGCAGGTCTGAGCACAAGGAGAGTAAAGAATATTTAATAATCCAACTTCATGAAATTCTGTTCTGGAGCAGACCATAAAAGTAGAAACAGTGAGGGTGCGGTCCTTAACAGATTAAAGCTGATCACAACACATGACAAGCAGATGATTTGGGACCTCACCTGGAACTACATCAAAGAAAGGACTCAGCACAGTTACCTAATTCTGTAATTTAGATTAAAATAAAATGAACTACTTGACTGGGGCCTAGTCCCGGAGATGCCTCAGGTTGATTGCTGCCTACCTCTTCCGCCCACACCCTGTCCCTGGCAGGTGAAGTTATGCTGTTGCAGACTCCCAGAGTAGTCCCAGATGTCACAGGGAGGTACAGGACTAGGTTTACCATCCCAGGGTAACCTGCTCGAACACCAGAACGTCATATAAATAACAAAAAACTGTGCCACCAAGTTACATCTCTTCAGGCAGCTCAGGATCTTTGTTCACGGTTCTCAAATCCATTCCAAATACCAGGCAGATTTTTAAGGCACTTATACTGCTCATTGCACATCACTCCTGATGCATATCCAGGACTGATCTTGAAATACAAGCTAAAGCTTGTACCAGATGTCAGCCAAGATATTTGTACATTCAGATTGGAAGTTCTGAAACCACAAGATAATCTGAACAAACTGTCCCATTCCAAAGTCTTCTACATAGTCTATCTTTGGTACTAGACAATTCATAAATACATTAAAGAGTAGAGCCGTATGCATGCAGCTTCTAAACTACAGAGGAAAGAAAGCATTAGAGAAAGACACATCCTGGATCTCTGATCCAGTTCACCATTTGCTGGGCTATTTTTGTCCTTGAGTAACTTAAAAAACCCCAGCCTTGGTCTCTGCCACAAGTTCACAGTTTCCAAGTAACCTGTAAGAACAGCACACAGAAAGAACAATGGGATATAAGCAGTGATAGGACATAAAAAGCACATGGCACACAGGTCTAAGAAAGGATGGTCTGTTCTAATATGTTATTTTTTTCCTGTAAAAACTAAACATTAAATTGAGCATTTGTGCTAAGCAACCATGAAACTGTTACTACCCTAACAAAAAGGCCAGCAACACGGCAGAAATGCAGGCTGCCTAGTGAGGAATACGTTGCACTTGTCATGTTTTAGAGGAAGCAATTAGCTTTCAGTTTGGCTGAAAACTTATTTTGCTGGAGGTTGAGAAAACACATGCATCAAGTTATCCCCCAGAATGCAGCATTTGCACTTTTATACAGTATCTTGACCAGAATGGGTAAATGATAGAAAATTATATACATCAGGTAGGAGAGAAAAGGCCTGTTTGATACACAGAAATTCTGAACACCCTCAAAAGTTGCAACCGAAATCATGCTATCAATGCCGACATAGCAATTGTGTAAGTAGCAACAAAACAGTCCGTGGAGATATTGTGAAGGAAATCTGAAAATGCCAAGGTTTTCTTTTTATTATTATTATTATTCCTTTTCCTTAAGCCTTCAAATTACTGACAAAATTTAATCCCTTAATTAAATTAGATTAGGTGTTACAACTAATTTGGAAAATGCCATCATATTAGTCTGTCAGAAGCATGAGGATGATTGCTGGCCAGAGGACTCACAGTGAAGGAACCTTGCTTTGCTGGAATTACACGAGGTCTGCAAAGTGCCAACAGAGACTGTATTTCAGACTTCAGCACACCAGAGTAGAACACAGGCCCAGGACCTTGTCGAGTGCAAGTCTCTCATTCCACCACTGGATCTGCTAGTGTAACTTAAAATAATGGCTGCTTATTCTCTGGAAATTCTATTTTCCACAAAATACTGTTTCAATTTCATTGACTCAAAGCCTAAAACTCAAGAAAATTTGAGTGAAGTAGAAGCTCCCTAGGAACTCAAAATTGATTAGCAAAATGGATTTTCCTGTTCCTTCTAATTCCAATCACAAAACAAACACCAGGGCTTTCCACTGAGCAACTAAAATAATATTGGACAGGGAGGAAGGTGTCCACAAATTCTTCCTGGTATTGATTATTGTTCAGAAAAGAATTCTTTGTCAAAGGCCCAAAATCTTCGATGAATTGATTTTGATTCACCAACATTTCAGTGACTGCCAGACACGTCAAACTTAAGAAATCAACACTTTGCAGTAAACTTCATTTTTCTGTGGAGATTCTGGCTCCCCAGAATTACAGGGGTTTTTGTGAGAAAAGGTTATGAAATGGCTCTTTGATGCTGATCAAAGAAAATCGATCGGTGGATATTTCTTACCGAGACCACTAATGGAAACACCATCAAAATCCATTCCAACAGCTGCAGACACAGCAGAGAGACCAAGACCTAAATAAACAGCCCAGGAGCTTCCCCATTTTCCTTTGGCAGATTGCTGCACGGCACAGCAGTTGTGTTGTCCTCACTTGCAGAGTCCACTTTGCCTCTGTTGTTTGTACGAAAGCAGGGAGAGAACCTGCAGGTCTGTTGTTCCAGTTTTCTCTGGGGGGAGGAAATTTTTTGACAGTGCCATAAAGTCAACAGTTTCGAGCTGTGTATTAATTTTATGTCTGCCATCTACACTCCACTCCTCTCAATTAAAAAAATGACTGATGTTGATAACTAAAATGAGTTGGTGAAGGTAACATGGCTCAAACAATGACTGACCTCAAAGATAGCCTTGGCAAGAGGTACTTCATAGGCACAACATACTAAAGGGGTAGAGAAAATAATGACATAAACCTCCAAGCCGTCCCTTTTAAGCTCCATTCCAAAACAGCACACTGATGTGCCTCAGAGATGTAGTGATTAGATTATCACCAGAGAATATGGTATTAGTTTGGGGAGTTGTGCAGACATCATTATTTCTTTTATGACAGCAGTTAAGGAGTCCAAATCATGCACTGGGAGACTTGAGATGGTGATTATACAGAAAGAAGGAAGAAGAAAAATCCCCACCCAGGGAGTTTACATTCTAAATTATTCTCAGATACACTAATTATTAGGTTGCCTGACATTTAATCAATCACTGAACAATTTAAATGCTTGACAGAAACGAAATATCTGTCTTTGATTTAGTATGAGCTGGTTTCTAGCAGGAAAAACTTAAAACTGAATAAACCAATTATTATTCCCATTACCTCATCCTGAGTGACTCTCTGGGATGATAAAGCCATCTTATTGGACTTATAGCTGAGAAATAGACTTCTAAGGCATAAAGTTCTCCAGATGGATGCTTTTGGGGAATTAGTTGAATAAGAGAGATTTAATCCATCCAAAAGTCAGTATACTTAAATACATGATGAACATAAAAAACTCTCTGCTAATCTGAAGTGACAGGTACTAATAGGGTACTTAGTAGATTAATAGCTAGCAGGCTATGTTTGGGACCATGCTGTTTATTTCCATCGTGTGCTTGAATGGATGCAGAAAATAAACCCAGTCCCTTAGGCGCATTTAATTCAAGTGGACAAAAATGCATGATTGTACATCTAAGCAGGCAATTGAACCCGTGAGTTTATCTTTAAGATGCCATATTCCTCCAAGCTCTTGAGAAAAAAAGCCATAAACCAATTCTGGAAGAATTTTCTAATCACTGCATGTGGCGGTTTGTTGGTTTTCATTGCGTTACCTTTCGTCAAAGGGAATTTTTCAGCTTTAGGGTAATGTCTTTTCAGGTCTTAATTAATACCATGCACAGGTGCCATGCAGGATAATCACAGTAAATCACACAGAGGGTTATGAGTCTCTGAAGAACTGTTATTAAAGACAGTCACATCACAAAGCAATAAGCTGGAAGGATGAGACTGTCACACACCACCCATTTTGGTTGGGGCTTTTCATGTCTACAGAAGGAATCAAATTTATTTAACCAGAGGCCCAAACAATTTAAAAAAATGGGGAGACAGACAAAAACGTCTGAAAAGACTCTGTCTCACTAACACTTTCTATGATGTGAGGTTCTGCAAACAGTGTACTTGATGAACAGAAGATATCCCTCATACTCCTACTGTATTTTTGCAATTACACTTTGCATGAAGGTAGTGTCAGAGTCCTAACACCAGCCTCTGAAATCCCCCAACTATTTAGCACCAGATGTTGCAAGGGACTGGTGAGTAAAAAGTCAAGGCGATGTTACTCTCTGTGGCTAACAAAGAACCACCCCTCCTTTTCTCTGACTGCACATTAGACAGGGTTCCAAATCTAAGAACCTTCACAACTTACAGTGCATGCTTTCATGTGGTCACACACTACAGAAAATATTCAGGATTGCAATTTGCTCAAAACTGACAGTCTGCTCCCTGCTAGCCCTGCAGCTTGACAGACTCCTCCAAAAAGACAGACTGAGCCAGATATTGCAAGATCTTCCATATTTAAAGAGCTGAATCAAGCTTCCCACGCTGTTTGAGGAAGGATTAATAGGAGGATGCTCAGTGCATCTCAGTGTGCTCTTGGGAAACTGCAAGGATCAGTCTCTCTGGCATGCTCTGCTCCCTGGCAGGCTGCTCTGAATAGCTCTACAAGTCCTTGGGGAAAAAAAGGCAGCAAACATCTTTAATTTTTTCTAGGTACCATTTCAGGTTTTCTGTTCTCAAAGGGTATTTTTCCTTCTGCTAAGAAACTTTGTCCTTGAAATCAAACTAAGAGATTTTCCATGCAGTGGGAATTCCTGTTTCAGCACACTCTAAGCAGTACTAATGCAGTGGCACCAGAGGATGCACAGAAGACTGAAACAAAGAAATGCCAATGATGATAATAACAACAACCACCTGCCCTCAAAATCTGTCATCGTAAGCAGAAGCAACATTTGTAGCAATACACTACAATTTTAACTACCTCAGTTTTCTGTATCCAGAAGTAGTGAGCTGAAGATATACAAAAGGGAAAATGCATGAATTTGTTAATCATTTAAAATGTTTTAATTTGCACCAAAGAAAGTGAATTGTAAGTAGTAAAGGCCTTATCTACATTTGGATTGCTTCCACTTCTGTGGTTCTCTAACACTTGTTGTGTTGGCAGCGTTGCATGCTGCCAAGGGTACATTTTTAAGTCATAGAATCATTTCGGTTGGAAAAGACCTATAAGATCACTGAGTCTGAATAAATATGCTGAGGTGGAGATGACAACATTACAAAAATCTCTATGCAAGATGCTTCCTAAAAGTAGAAAAGGGATAATTGATTTTCCAAGGGTCATGTTGGAGATTTAGGATAGATTAAGGAGTTAAACATTTTTTTCTTAGATACGATTATGCTGCATTGACTGCCAAATCATGTCTCCTTTTCACCCATAATGGAAGAGTGAGGTACAGAACCATAAACAAGAGCAGCAGAACATGATCACACTGTCATGAAAAGGAGCATGAGGATGAAAACCTCTTGACTTCTGTCAACAGAAGCAAAACAACAGTAAATGAACAAGAAAGCAAGGAAGCATTAACAAGTCAGGTATGCCATGCCTTCCTGTGCTTGGGGTTTTCAGGTGTTTGTAAACTAGACAATACATAAACTAAAAAAACCAAACCAAACCAAACACAAAACTGAAGAACTAACTCTGAATATCTGCCAGATTCATAATATGGAAACAAACAATTCTCTTTGTTTCCACTGAGAAAACAGTAGGAGGTAAGTAAAGAGGCAGAAAAGGTTTTAAGACAGTGTCATCGGAGTTCAGGCATGAGCAACAGGAAAGAAAGCTCACTTCCCACATCAGGGAAAAAAAAATCTCACTCTACAGAGCCACAGTGGTGTAAAAGTATAATAAAACAAAACACAGCTGAGTTTTCCAGCAGCTAATGTTAGCATACCAGAAAAGAAAAGCAAAGCTGCTCAGGAGAGCTTTTCTATTTGCTGACCATACAGCTGATAGAAAGTAGTAAGAATTACTAGTAAAAGGAAAAGCAAACTGTCACAAACCTCAAACACAAAAAAATAAATTCTGTGACTGTGAGGGAAAAGTCTATGATTTCATATTTTTAGTAGATACCGTATTATAATCATCATTCCAGGAGAACCCCAAATTTTTGGCGATTTGTATACTTAGCTCATGGAGCAGAAGCAAAGACACATACACTGTTGAGCAGGTTTTAGCAGAACTACACCCACGTATTTATAATCAACAGACTCAAGACTCTGGAAGCAAATTCTGCCACTGAAGTATAAGTTGCAGAACTCCATCTCTGCAATAGATTTCAATCTCCATGTGTCTCAAATATTTCTCTCTACAATGAAGAACATGATCGTTTAATCCAGTGCTCAGTGCCTAAAAGCTGAGTTGTTGAAAGGCATATTTTCTCAATTTGAAAGGTTAGTTTTTTTCAGGATGTTCTGCACTTTCGTCACTGAACAAGAGGCCCTAAAACGATAATTTATTCACAGAATGTATTGACAGGGAGTTTCCAAGTTAAACTGTAACAAATTCCAAACACACACTTTAAAATTTATCATTTTCTGCTGCCCCATGTTCTAGTGCACACCACTAATAAAACACAAAAACCTGCTTTTCCAATTTCTGGTTAAACAAACCCATCATATTCTAGCAATGTACTTCTTGTGCAGGTGGGCAAACAGGATGGGGTTGTGGAGATGCCCAGGACAGTCTGACAAACAGAAAAGTTTCTATAAATAGGTGTTTGCTGCTTTTTTTCTTTTCATGATAAATAAAAGGAGGGAAAGTTTTACCAAAATTAAGGCAGCCTGTTTTGTATATCATACCTTCTAGAGTCCAAAGTGTGAACAGTCCTACTCCACATACAGGCATTCATCACAAAAGTTTTGGAAGGAGAAAAATCTGCAGTTGTGAGAGGTATCTATATTTGCAGATCTAATCTAACTGAAGCTCTTTAGCAAGTCTTCTTGCTTTTTACTCTTGCTCCCTAAATGACCTCATAGAAGAAGAGATTTTCCTTTGCCTGCCTCATTGATACACCATCTTTTATTTATCTAAACACATAGGAAAAAAACACACTTCCTTTGCTAAAAGATCAGTCTTCCTCTTCCTCCCAAAAAGATATTTGGTGAAGTGCCAAAGTATCAATTGTACCATCGCACCACCTCAAAGGAAAACAGCAATACAGCCCTTCCTCAATGATAATCTACTCAACCAAAAGCTACACACTAATTAGGAAGAACTAAATATGTTCTAAAGAAACTTCATCCAAACTGCCAATTAAATGTAACCTGCGCTTATTATGATTTTCACAAAACTAGGAACAATTGGTTTCATCAGCTTCATTCACTTTCACAGTCCTTTTTCTGGCTTGAGTTCTAGCCAGAGATGAGAAACAAAAGCAGAAAAAATGCCATAAAAGGGGCAAAATGCTGTTCTTGCTGAATTTATAATACACAAAGGGTTCATTATCTCAATCACTCTCATTCTCTGAATGACCAGTCTCTACCAGGCCAGACCAACCTTCTCGCTAATTCTAATTTCTCTTAATTTAGGGAAAGCTCTGGGATAAATCATCAATCTACAGCTCCAAGGCTCCCTCTAAGAGGTTTTAAATGTGGGAAGACAAAGAAGAAAATTGTTCTAGTACTTCCTGATTGCTTTTTAACGCAATTTAAAAGCGTTGAATGGTATCTATTACCAATTCCCACAGAGAAGAGTAAAGCACTGAAGCTACAGCTCTACTTTCCACTCTTTGGGCAAGGAAGCAGATGTTAAAATATTGATTGGGCATCCCTCACCCTAAGGGCGCTTGGCAATGCTAACATCTCTCCTATGGAAATGAGTGACACAGCAGTCTGCTTAGAAAGCTGGCAGACCAGACACATGGTCATGTTTTAAGGTTGTAGAGATCAGAAACTCATAAGATCTGCCATCCTGAGTAACAGAATTTCACTCACTGAAGCAAGAAATGTTATTCAAAAGAAGAAAACAAAACAAAACCCCCCACGCCTTGATTTGAGAGGTTTTTCCCATGAAGAATCTTTCTTATCCTTCCATAAATGCTTTTGTTGCTGAAAATCCTCACTCCTCAAACTTGCTCCCTTTACCAACAGGGATTTCTCTAACATGAACTTCTAGTCTCTCCCTGGATACTGGCAGAAGTGTGCCTTGACAGAATTTTCCTGTTTCATCTCCACACTACAATTCCAGCTGGCAAAGCTTTCAGGGGCACCAACCAGCCACAATCACAGCTCTGCCAGATCAGTATGACACTGTTTTCTCCTCTGTCTGGAAAAGCTGGTAATGGACCAGAAAGTGGATTGACGCAAAATAGACCAAATCCTAGCATACAGAAATAGCAAACATTAATTAGATCAGAACAGCTTAAATGTTCTTTTTACCAGACTGTAAATTTGTTCATAATTTGATTTATTACAATTTGTTGAGGAGAAATTCAATTGTTGAGTGTTCAATCAACCTTGGATGGTCAGTTGTTATTATCTCATATTACCCTTCATTGTTTGTTATAGTTTGAATTATCTTCAAAATTAAATACATCTAATAAATTGTCTGCATGTTAAAAAAAAAAAAAAAGCCTTCCAAACCCAAATACTACCAGAAAAAAAGAGAAACAAACAACCCAAACAGTTTCAGGCTAAACCAGCCTGGGAATTGTAGCTTCATGAATCCCATAATGGGACCTGAGGTTTAAGAATTATAAGACACAGGTTCAGGGATCTAGGTCCCCATCAGATCACTTACATGACAAGATATAAGGAACATGAAGATCAGATTCTGGTGCTACATGCAGCTATCCAGGTCACTGAAAAGTTGAAGGAATTGTAAGATCTCCATAGGCTTTCCTTAAAGGGATCCACTTGTTCAATTGTTTGCAGTAAAATCTAGGAGCACTTGTTTCGTCCTTTAGATGTTTTTGTGCAGAAGAAATAAAAAGAACTTCCTTCCCAAACAAAAAAAAAAGATATCATCATCATTCTATATACGTGGCAAATTATTGATGTCACAAATACATTTCCTAAGAGTATTTGTCATTCTTCAGTGCTTAATTTGTGAGGATTTGTCAAGAAATGAGACACTTATAAGTCTCTGATGAGTTCTAGGTTCATCCCCAGAAAATCAGAAATGCCCCACTGGCTAAAGCCTAGGATTTTTTTTTGTTTCACAAAACATTTTACATTCCTAACACCAATCTTATGCAGACTCTCTGCAAGCCAAAAAGCAACACTGTGAATTTAAATAGCCCTTGAAGTGATTATTACTTTTTTTTAATTGCTCTTCCACAGCTGGAAATCTTACCAAGGTCACCTCTGTAAAATCGTACAAGTGACTGACAAGAAAAACAGAAATAGCTAACTAAAATAACTTAAAAAACCCCCTACCCTGAGTAATCTCAATCAAGTATCTCAATCTACTTGAGATACTCAACATAGCAACAGGCTTCAGGATCTCAGAAGACAGAAAAACAACACAATCTGAGGAGGGAGACTCAACACAATAGAAACTGGCAGGTGATACCAGCTTCATTAGAGAAACAGCTAATTTGGATTCAAGTGTCATGCTAATGAAACTATCCTCCAAAACCTCAGTCAGTAACTCTGGTAAGGTTTGTACAGAACTTTCTAACCTGGCTTAATATTTGCAGTTCGACTCATTTCAAAGTTCTATATTGACTTTCTAATGATTCCCTTCTGTAAGAACATGCCATACAGAGACAAAAGCAGAAAAAAGATGCAATGCAGAATTTAAGTGAACTTTTTTTACTGCACTGTGACTGCATTTCCTTGGAGTACTGGCAGCAAGATTCTTCCCAGCACAAGAGATTTAAATGTACTACAGAAAATTAACGTGTTATACCCACACTGAAAAATAACTTATTTTTTTTGTTATAAACCATATAAAAAACTACACTGTTCATTAAAAACCAATTCCTTAAAAGTTGAAGGCTTGAAGGACACCGAGTGCGAAAGTTGTGTGCCTTTAGCACAGCTATTGAGTGGCAGGTCTGGAGCTGCCAAACATGCATAAAGTAAATCAGCATTTGTGTTTCAGTGAAGAGACCCACAGTTTGGGCTCTGGACAATCCTGAATCTCACAACAGGGTTGTTCTGCATGTACTGGATGCATATTGCTCTCTCCTCAAGCACCCCCTGAAGTCAGTGCAAGTCTTTGCTCTTAACTCATTGAGACAGTGGCTGAGGCTGTGGGGCTCATCTATTTGTAAACAGCACTAGGACTTTGGCAAAAAAAACAGAACTTGAAAGCTCATTGTGGAAGGATAAAAGCATTTTAGGCATTTGATAGTACAAACACTACCCCATAGTTCTAGACTGTGTCTCTCTTTCCACTAGGGTTATCATATTATGATTATTATTAGGACGATAAAGTCCCATCTCTGAAACAGAATGGTTTCCAAAGAGGCTGCTATGATGAACCTTCTACTGCCAAGAGAATCAGGAAAAAGGTGAATCATTTCTTGGAACTCGCATACTATATATCAGACAGGAACATATGAAAAATACATATATCATTGCTGTGAAGAGCCCTTTGCTGTGTGCCGTGGTTTAAAAAAGAGCTAGTATCATCCTGACTCAACTTCTTGCTTTTCCATTCAGTTTCATCACTGACTTAAGCACAAGTCAAGAAAGGGCCATGCCTGTCTTTGAATTCAGAGCAAAGACTGCTCTGTCTGGAAGTCCTACTGCTCCAGCACAAGTGTGCCTTGCTCACAACACATATATTCAGTTTATGTATCTTATTTATTCATTTGTTATTCTCTGCTGTTTTGACCCTTATTGCTCTCTGGGGGCACCGAATGTACTTGCAAGAGAAAATAAGTTTCCACAAGAAAAGCAGCAGCAGCTCTGAATTTCTAGGTCCCTGACAAAGAATTTAAACCTACCTGAATCAGACATCCAGTGAATTTTGTAACAAACAGAGTGAAATTGTTCGTGTTCATTCCTGCTGAAATACAGGTCTAATTTAAAAATAGGACCAGCCTGATCCTTGGATCGTCAGGGTTTTTTAGAAGAAGGCTCGGTTGCACTTCTCACAGCAAATCAAGGATTGATTTCTCTCCTTCTCTAATTTTTTTCTTTGCTTTTCTCTGAAAGTTACTTACAATCAAAACAATGAACAAGTAAAATTCTATTACTCTGGTCTCACTCAAAAAATCAGAGGGAAGAAAGGCAATGGGAAACCCAGCTTTTTGGTGAGACTGAAATTTCTCAACAATTTCCCAATTTCTCGACTGTAACTGACAGCCAGAAACAAGTATTCAGTGACATTTGGAAAATAACCTGATTCAACTTCGCAAACCAACCAGCTTTTCAGCCTACCATTTAAAGCCTGTCGAAGCCAGTGGGATCTAGTTGGATTACTGGAAGACATTCAAATCTCACATGAGATTAGGTTTTCTTATTTTGCAGTTCCATAAACACTCAGGCAGCTACTTCTCTGATCCATGCAACAGGCATGCCTTATAAAGGGGTGTTGGTCTCTTTTCCCAACTGATAAGTGGCAGGATGAGAGGAAATGGCCTCAAGTTGCACCAGCGAAAGTTTAGTTTAGATATTAGGAAAAATTTCTTCAGAGTCACCACTCCTGGAGGTATTCAAAAGATATGTAGACGTGATGCTCAGGGGCGTGGTTTAGTGATAGACTTGGCACTTTTACGTTTATAGTTGGACTCAGTGACCTTAAGGGTCTTTTTCAACCTAAATGATTCCATGGCACCAGATTGAGCCAACTGCCTGACAACCCTTTTGCACTATTTTTCAAAGAGCTCTTTCTCAACCCCGTCTGAAGGGGTTCTGCCACTCAAGGCTCTTTTCACTGATGGGGAGCACCCGGAGGATGACATGGCTCATCATGCCATGGCACAGCCAGCGTGCCATGTCATGTCGATTTTGCTCTGTGAAGCTCAACTCCAGCCTCCTAAGCCTTACTAGGAAGTGCTTCCCTTCAGGATTTGGCACTGTCTCAGCTGTGGAAGTCAGGACTCAACAGCAGTATCTATGTCACCACAGGAAACAAAGAGAGCCCTAGCACAGACACAGAACCAGCTAAAGAGTGCATCTATTGGAATGGTTTGGGCATGGATTTGGCCAGGCCAGGTAGAACTGTGCCAGATAGTTTCAGGACACAAGTAGGGCATTATCAGGACCTGTTGGAGGATTTGACGAGGTCATCCAATATGGTGAGAGAGGAAGATTTAGCAAACTGTTTGTGAAGTGAGCCATGCCCCTCGGCTTTACTTTTATGGCTAAGGAATACTCCGCAGCCTAGCTTACTTAATAACAGGGACAGAAGATTGGCATAGTCAGATGTTGCAAGTTTTGACCCCAAGGTTCTAGGTCCAAGCAAAAGCCCAAGAAAGGGGTCTGAAGTAGTCACTGCCACAGCTGCTGCTCACAGTTCTGCGTCAATGAAGTGCAGAATGGCTTTCTGGGATGGATCCAGCCATCCACAAATGTTGCCATATAAGTGGGGTTTGTGGCATTTCCCCATGGACTGCTGCAGTCTGAGCAGACTGCAGTCACCCAGCTTCCTCACGCACTGGATCTTTGTGCAGACCCAGGCAGCAGTCTGAGGCAAAATTGTGTTCTGCCCTCAGTGTCATATGATAGGGAGTAGTCAGCTGCAACCCAGAAGCCTCCCAATCCCGGCGGAGCCAGTGTCTCCGGCATTTCCTAAGGCAACTGGGAGGTCCATGAAACACATTGAGACATTTTGCTGCCTCTGCCCACAGCCCTGAATGCTGAGATCACAGCTCTGCAGCCAGCTCTAACTCATCCCTTCATCTTACAGATCCTCCCAACCAGCACAATCTGCTGCAGCAATAGCAGGGCCCACGAGCATTTCTGACCAATGCTCATTTTTCTTCACAAAGATGCTGGAGCACAAACATCATTCAACATGAGCAGCCTTTTCTTTCCTTTCCACAAAGAGGCATTTAGCTAGGCTTGGCAGAGGGAGGTAAGCCTCCGGGAAGACATTATCCTGACAGCAAACACTAGTGCCTGGCTTTGTGTGTATGTATGTGTGTGTTTGGCAGACTCTGGATGCTAAATAAATATGGGTTATTAATAAAGTGCTAGCTGGAGATGGAAAATAAGATTGAATGCTTCATCTTCCAAGAGCTGTTTCAGGATCTTAGGGGGGAAATAAAGAACTAAGACAATGGAAAATGGAGAGCCAAGGGGGAAGGAATTGGGTGGAGAAGGGAATTCAATAAAGAGGAAAATAGCAACAAGGAGGAGGCAGTAAATTTTGGTTGGTTGTAAAAGAGGCTCAAGCAAAAAAAAAGGGTAACAAAATAGCACTGGTATAAACAAAATGTCAACCACCTCTTGCCCCACTGTGATTCAAAACAAGATATGAAAACACACTACATTGGCCAAGAACACTTGTGAGAAACTGGAGAAGGAGCAAGAGACAAGCAAATAATCTGAAAGGGAAAAAAGAAAATGCACGCATAAGAAAAGAAAGCCACGCACTCTATATTCAGAGAAGGATCCCTTGTAACACAGAGGGGCTTTAAAGAGCTCCAGGACTCTACAGAAATGACCATGGGCCCCAGAAGGGCTCTGCTCCTGTCTTCACCCCATTGACATCCTACCCAGCACAACCACAGGTTTCACTTTCTCTTCTGTGCCCCAAGTCAATGCCTGTGCTTGGGAGACAAGTGCCAGCAGGTTTTACTTTTACCTTGCCATTTTTATGACCTAGTCCAGCTCACATACTGCACATACCTTGGAACCACATCATCCCTCCTAGGAGCTAACCACAGCATGGTTACTTCTGTGGCAGCGCTGTACCGTCATCCAACGACACTACAATAACAGAGCTTTGCAAATTTATAAAAACATTTAGTAGTACAACAATCCTTAAACTTAGACTGCATGGATTTTAGCCTAACAAGCCTTTAAATTTTTATACTTCTTAATTAACAGCAGGGCTACTTTTCTGGATCATCAGATGGCAAACTGCTATATCTATCTTTACATAGGTGTAATTCACTTATTTTTGCCAAGCAACAAAGCACGTCATTAATTAAGTCTCTCTGGCCTAGTTCTCTTCTACTTGTGCTACAATAGTCCTAAAGCTGTCCTACAGTTAATAAAGGCTACAGCTTAGAGTTACTGTCATATTTTTGACCACGGCTATAGAGTGTTTCAAATTTGGCTGCTTGGACTTAATGGTCCCAGAGAGCAGTCTTGATTTCAGAGACAGCATCCACAACTCCCCTGGTTTTACTGGCAGGCTTGCAGACGTAAGTAATGCAGAATCTGGGTTATTTACATTCCTTTTTATGTAAGAGTGGAGTCCCTTACCTCCTAGGGCTCCTGCAGCTATTTCTTTAATTCTCACCAACATAACTCACCAAACAAAACATTTTTTTGAAAAGCACATCGTTCTTAGGTTTTGACTTAACTCATCCAGGCCTTGACCTATCACCTTTGTCCTTCAAGATGAGACAGAGACTGAAACAATCTTTCAAGACAATGGCGTCAGAAAACAACCACATTGTAAAACAAACTTATTAGTTCCACACACCCTTTTTCACACACATTACATAGGCAGGCTCACTGCCTCATTTTGCAGAAATCCACACATGCTGCCTCAAAGCACATTGATCTGATGGGCCACAAGAAACTTATCTGCACATGCACACGGAGGCCAGGACGTGGGATGCCATGCTCTTGCTTCACAAACCTAGGTCAGCTGTGTAGGAGGGAGATGCCACAAACCTATGTCGACCATCAGAATTCAAACTGCTCACTGCCACCCAGCAAAGATGTAGGGGATAAAAACCTAAAAGGCAGGACAGTTGGAAATCTTCCCACTGCCAGCCTTACTCTGGAGCACTCTTACCAGCAGGGACTTATTGAAAAACTGTTCACACTCCAACAAGTGCTGTTCAGACAGAGAGAATGTATTATTCCTTTGCCTTCCCCCTCACAGCAGGAATGCATGATACCCCTGTAAGGACAACACAAAATGGGGCCCTTCTTAAGTGGCTCGCAGCCTTAGATCTCATTTAAGCACTCATTTCTACCCCCATTACTGATGTTTTCTTCTTCTCAGGTATGAGACCTTTGCATGAAAACACTATGGTTTAATTTTTCAAGCACTGTATTATGCAGCATATACTTCATGGCTCTTAATTTAAAACATATTAGTGGGTGCTTATAGGTTTGTGGAGAAAAATGAGCTGATTTTACAGAATTATGTGAATTTGTACATATTTTGATAAATAAATCAGCTGAAATAAAATATACTAATAAGGTAAACATTCATTATCCCTTGCTAGCTAATTAGGTGGTCATTTGTATTTTCAATGAGTTATGTATACTATTTATCACTCCGAAATCAGTCTTATGCATAACAATTCTGTTCGAAATGACATCAAAAGCCTGAAATCAAGGCATTGCTACATGCAGTGTGAAGGCAGCAATGACAATTCTGTTTTGTTTTATTATTCAAAGAAAGAATTTCCTAGAAAAATGCCACTGGAGGCTAAAACACTATTAGAGAAGTCTAGCATACAAAAAGCTCAATTCTATGAATTCTAGACAAGGGCCTCTGCAAGAATAACTGTTAGCTGCAGAACTGATTTCAATCTTTCAGCCAAAGCACTTGAAATACCTTTTCCATGAAAAACCAAAACTCTCATCAGCAAAGGATCTTCTGCAAGCTTTACTTTCAGTTCTGTCCTTTGTCCAAGACAAATTCTCTCTTCAACAGACAGGGAAAGAATAGCTCAAAGACCGTGAAACTGAAAAAAATCTTCCCCTCTTCTCAATTAACTATCAATGTACTTCAGCATCACTGCATATAAATATTTTTGAGCCCCTCTTGTAATTAGCATGAAGGATTGCAGCTTGTGTTTGTGCAACAGCTTTCCCTTCCTTAGTCCCCTTTTCCCTAAGGTCATCTGTATTTCCTAAGGGGTGAAGGAAGTGACCATTGCAGCTTAGAGAGCCACATCAGCAGCCTACTCACTCACCGAGCTCCTGCAGGTGATTTTCCTTGGTGTCCCCCTCTTGTTTTTTAGGGCAGCAGGAAGAGGACAATATCTCCTGTTTTTCTCTACTTCTGCTGGTTTGCCCTCCAGGAAGGGAAAGAAAGGACCTTTATGTGTATTTCTACAACCCAGCACAGGCAGCAGAGCTCTGCTATCCTGCAAGGTCCAAGCCACAGCAGTCTGGGGCAACAGGGGTGAGGGTGGAGTTCCCTCACCCACCACCCTGCTGAGCTCCTTGCACTCCTGAACGGAGCTAAGGGCAAAGACACCAAATGAAGGGCCTGATCCAGGCAGGCAGCCACTCCTGCTGGCAGGATAAACCCTGCTGCAGCAAAGGGATTGTTCACACGAGTACAGACTACTCCAGTGACACAGAGCTTGCAAAGGGAAGAACTGTGTGAGACCACTGTGCATGCCACACACAGCCATTCTCAATTACCCTCACACCTGAGGACATGCTGCTGCCATCACCAAAATCTATTTTCACTTCAGGCATTTGTTGTTATGTTATTTGATGTTACTCCCTTCCTGCCAAACAGTTCCTGCAGCCTAGGGCTGAGATCCACTATCTTCTCTTCTCTTTTTTTGTCTGTATTTCTTTTTTTTTTTAATTAGTCTGGTTACTGGCAAAGGCACACATTTCCCACAGAGTGACATGCAAGGAAAAAATTAAGAAGACAGCTGATGAATCCCAAGACACACTTCTTCCAGGTATTCCACCTCAAATTTCATCAACTTTGGAGCAGATGCTGCTTGCAGTGGAGAGCAAACCTTCAGATGATTCATGGCTGGGGATTTGTAGCTGCCACTGCTTGTCACCACATTGCTCAGAGGAGCTTATAAGCTTGCTGAAGGCAATAAATAGCTTCCTAAACCCTGCTCATTCATATAGTTTCTACTTTGGTAGCATGAAAGAGTAGAATCCACAGCCAACAAAACACAAAGAGAACAAAATTTTCTCTACACATTAACCAAAGAATTTTTGCTGCTGGAATTCAAAACGTGTACCAAAGGTGGAAAAGCTTGGTAGTTGCTCAAAAGGATTCCCTGTCTGGGATAGGGTTGGATTTGTTTCTCAAATCCATGCTGCCTAACATGCTGTAGTCTAACACTGCTCTTACCCAGCAGTGTTGTTTCCTTGTAATATGTCTTGAGTTTAAAAATCTCTACCTATGCCAGTGAAGCAAGCATGGCTTGACAGAGAAAAGCTGGTGACAGGCTCATGGACAAGGAGTCCTGCATGGCACAGGAGCCTCAGCCCAGCTAAGTGTTAGGTCCAGGTTCCCAAAGCACACCTGTCCACAGGGTTTACTCATGCAGACAGCACACAGGAGACCATGAATCAAGGGCAGTGGCAAAAGGGCTGAGTGATCCCCTTGGTGGATGGAAGACCCTGTGAGAATGATCCTTTGAAAAAACAAAAAGGCCCTGGCTCAAAAGAGCTATCAAGTTCATTGCTTTGCATACCTCAGGAGTCTGATCCAAAGCAATTGGTGGAGCCAAGTAAACTAGCTGCCTTTGGAAAGAGGTATTATTTCAAACCCTTGGGGAAAAATATGTTCATCCCTTTAATACTGATCTCAGTAGGCAACTGCAAGTGCGACTGTTTCTGCTTAATCCTTCCCATCCCTACAGATATGCTGAGGCCTTTACAAGCAAGTTCTCTTATATGAATATGGGAATATTCACATTATGAAATATATCTCACAAAAGAAGGTTGAACACAAGAGGCAGAGGAATAGCAGCACCTCAAAACCTTATTCCTGGGAAGAAGAGCACAGGCTGTATACAGGCTCTGCATGAAGCTGTATCTCAGAGTACAGAACATCTTGGGAATACAAAGACCATCTGTTTAAACCCAGTCAGAAGTTAGAGCAGACACAAAGGCCAGGCTTTCCTGACAGCACTGTAAAAACCTCAGTCTGTGCTCAGGACTCTTTTAAATGCAAAATAGTAGCTAAAACATGCTAGCAACATTGATCTCCTTTATACCTTCAATCAGCTAACAGAGCTTAATTCTTCTACCCTCAGTCTTCTCTGTACCAAAATGACAGCCTCCATTCCCTGTCCTTCCCTATCCTTGGATACTGCTACTCTTAAACAATCTCTGATCCCATCACAAACATTTCACAGCCACATTCTCTCTCTATATTTTCCTCTCTGCTGCACTCTCAGGTGAGCTACAAGTTCCCAGCGTCTCTGGCTCTGGGCCAAAAAGGCTTATCAGGGCTAGCCCCCTGTACTCCCAAACACAACAATGCGGTTTGCTAAAGTCTGTATCTGTGTCCCACCCATCCTTCTTTTCTGACTAAGGAATCAGCTTCTCTAAACCTCTGCTTGGGCTTCTGACAGCAAACATCTCACCAAACCAGGTCACTGGATCTCTACCATAGCAGCTTCCCATGAAAACGGGCACCAAAAATGTTGGATGCAAAGTAACACCATGTGACCTCTGAGACAGTGCCTGTGCACTATTATCAGAAGGATGGTACCACTGCTTACTGTGCCAACAAATATGTCATTCAACAAAGACTCAGCAGAAGAGTCTGCCAAGTACACCCACTCTCAGAGCAACATCACCAGTACTTTGTACAAGAGATTAGATAAATTGAAAAGAGTGCGTTCACTTGATGTGCTTCCTAGCTCACTCTCTGGGCTTATATCTGCATTATCTGATTAAATGACTGTTAAATAACCCAAGCTGCCAATATAGACTCAGGAAAACACTTTATCTTGATCTGGAAGTGTTGAAGTAATCTCCAAATATGAATTTCAACAATGAAGAGCATTATTGAAGGCATAAATGAAGCTCTGTACTAAATCAAATCTAGTTACACCTGATAATGTAAAAAGGGAAAAATGCTTCAAAGGAAGATGCAGCAAACTCTCTCTTGAATATTGCCTCTTATTAGGAATACTCAAAGCAGGTAACAGAACTCAGTCCAGTCCATGCTACCAATGAGGGAAAACAAAGTATAAGAAAAGGATCCCCTTAACCACCCCCACTCAGCTGTTTTCTCCACCTAGGGAGAGCAAGTCTCTAAATGTCACATCTTCTTCCAACACACAGGGAGAGGAAAAATCCCCAAACCTTTCTTAATAATATGAAAAATATCTTCAGAACATGAGTCAAAGTATTCTTATTACTCATACAAATGCAATTCCCTTTGAAAGAGCATGAAATGATAAAACTATTAAAATATTAATGGGGCACTAATCTGGTAAACAGTTTCATTAGGAGAAAACAGCATTCATGGGAAAAAAGTGTTTCTTATTGCTCATTCTGAAAGGAATTTGAAGCACAGCTGAATAACTGGTTTTGGAAACATTTGCTCCACACCTAGCCCTAAGTCTCGACCTGCAAGGACACAGGAAAGCATTTGTTCTGTTTGTGAAATCAGAGTGAGGCTTTTATCCACACATTTTGGCAATGGTCTCTGGTTATATAATGATTTCCATATGCTTATCACATCTGAACAAGAGCAAAACAGCACGGTACTAACTGGTTCTGTTTACATTATGATTTAGCCTTACATTTGGGTTTTTTTGGAGGGGATGTTTGTCAGGGGAAAGTGAATGCTTTTCAAAGTTCCTTTCACTCTTTGACACTGAAATCAAAGCCATTGCCAGTAGGAAAGGGAAAAATCTGGATTCATTAAAAAAAAAAAAGTAAGTTCGGAACAGCATGAACAGAATGCTGGATAATATAGAAGGAACTGGCAGTAACACCAATGTTTGAAGTGGTCTGACATATCTCGTGGTAAGCCTTTGTTTTCAGTTACTTACAGCATTGCCAAATTAACTGGTTTGCCAGCAATTTCCTTTGGTAGGTTTCTACCCCAGACTGGGAATTTTTTTGTTTTGTTTTTCTTGGGAATGGGAGAAAAACAACTGTTCAGGGAAAAAAAAACCTGTTCCATTGTTTCCGAAAGTTGGAAACATTTTTTTACAAAACCCACATTTGTTTCCCCCTTTTGATAATAAATAAACAAATCAGATTTGAACAACTTTCTGACTGAGCAGCAAGGTTGTAGAGTTGGGCCTCACAATTTTGTGGTTGTAGTTTTAAAGATAAGAAGTTTTAATTGAAGTCATGGAGAAAAANAAAACCTGTTTCATTGTTTCTGAAAGTTGGAAACATTTTTTTACAAAACCCACATTTGTTTCCCCTTTTTGATAATAAATAAACAAATCAGATTTGAACAACTTTCTGACTGAGCAGCAAGGTTGTAGAGTTGGGCCTCACAATTTTGTGGTTGTAGTTTTAAAGATAAGAAGTTTTAATTGAAGTCATGGAGAAAAAAGACCCTGTGAAGTAACATAGTTGGTTGGGCCTTACAGAAGTTCAGCAACTGTGCAGCAACATCTTGTGCTGTTCACCCAGCATTCATCACTGCCCTGTGGAATTTTAATATTTTATAGTGCTACAAATAATCATAATAAAAAAGCTGAGGAAATGACACAAACACACCTTTGAGTTAAGCACTCAAAATCTAAACAGTGCAACTTTAAGCTTCTAAATGTAACCTTGATAAGGCCCTTTTGTGATGCTGCCTTTGATGTACAAGGTACTATTTCAGCTAATTTCTGTTCTCTAGGACTTCTGAGAGCACCACAGGCAATGTTTGTCACTGCAGCAAGCACCGAGGACTTCAGTCAACCAAAAAGCCAGGCTGCAGGAAACAGCAGGAGCTTTAAGGACTACAGCTCAGTGTCACCACAACAGCTCAGGCCCAGAAATACGCTCTTTTCAAACTACCCCAAAACAAAGTCTTTCCTTTTGATTTTTCCCCAAATAAAATTATAACCTAAAAGATGCTATCTCAGCAAGAAAAGACTTTGATTCTCAGTATAAATAAGCACAGAATTATGATTTTCCAGACACTGAAGAGCTGAGTCTTAAAGTAAAAGCCTACTCAAGAGTAGAGAAGTGTTCCTGCACTGTGTAGCTTAGATCTGGCCGGTGATCACAGAGAGAATGCTCAGGTAACTTGTCTGTGTCAAAGCTGGCACAAGAGAAAAGAATGCCTCAGTTACTTCAGACAACATTGGCGTTGCCACTTCACTCAGAAGAGTCCTCAAAACATCTTTTTAATATAAATCCAAATTATACCACCCACCCACCACCCTATATTAACTTGATACCCAACAAAACAGATCACAATCCACAGAAATTATAAAATATTTTTTTATGCAAAGCTGGTGAAACTGAACGTAACAACCATTCCCTAGGGCTGGGCAACATCAGTAGACTTCTGACATGGAAATGCCCAGTTGATCCTCTAATCATCTCAGCCTGACAGAAGCTTCAAGGAGCATTTAAAGGGCTGCATCAGCTCTAATGTGTGGAGAAGTTCAAAGCACTGCCATGTTTTCTCCAGCTCCCATCCAGCTGGGACAACCACAGCAGCAAGAGGTACTTTCCCCAGACTGAGCACACCTGGATATGGAAGTAGCAGCAATCAGACACAGACACAAATGAACCCCCCGCCTGTGCTCTGCTCTGTTGACATTGCTAGCAAAAATTTCTGGAAAGGATTAGAAGTATTTGCGAAATGTTTTACACCTAATGGCATGCATCTCCTGCAGCAGTCTTTCAGTTACAGGAGGAAATAAACATATAACCAAAATCCTCTTCATCAGTCTCTCTGAGAAAGCGTTTTTACAGTCTGAAAGAGGAAGATCATGTTGTCCCTGGAAGTAAAACACATTTTCTGTTTTCATGCACTCCTAAGATAGTTCTCAGCACTGCACACAAAGGAACAGCCTGAATCTAGCATTGCTGGTGCTGTGAACTAAGCAAACATTTTGGGGATTTTCATTTCTACCAAGCAAAACCACTTAATTATGGCAGCAGAGGTAATGAAGAAAAGAAAGCCCATTATCAGAAGGCTGAAATTTACTCAACTGGAGTCCACACCTGCACTGGAAAATTTCCAAAGATCTGCAAATTGAGAGGGCTGTAAAGTCAATATTAGAAAAAAAACACAGGTGTAGAAAAAAAAGAGAGACAAGCCTCACAGAAGTTACTCATTTAAGTGAGAGAACAGCCCTGTTCCAGAAAGTTGCCCAGCCAAACAAATCTGGTGATAGAGGGAAGAAGAGCTTTGCTAAAGGTAAGAGCATCAGCCAGTGGCAGAAGAGTGACCCTGGGGCTTTTAGTTCTCAAATCAGTGATGCTTCCATCAAATCATATCTAGAGAAGAGGACTATAGCAATAGTTTGTACACTGCCTGTTTGTATAATTTTCTGGAAAAGGTCTTGCATGTTATACATGACTGTAATGCATACATATACCACAAGTATTGTCTGAGAGGTACAGCAGCACCCATTTGCACACCCAATGCACTCTAGAGAGTTGTGCTGCTTACTGAGGCTCATATCAGGGAGGTGACCAAGAAACAACAGGATTACAGAGTGGTGATGAGGGACTCTGGATCACAGGTGGGGCTTTTTTATCAATCCTCCCATTCAGAGGGAAGGGATTTGAAAGGGCCAGTCGAAGCTGGCAAATTGACAAATGGATGGGACTGATGCCACAGCTTGGGGTTCAGCCATGGGACTCACTTGGAGAAACCTGGCCTGTGAGAGGCTGATGAGGTCCCCATCTGTCAGAGAAGGGAAAGAGCATCTTTGTTCACAGGCTTGCCCTGATGATGAGGAGGGTTTTAAACTAAAGTTTCTGGTGAAGCTGAACCTCAATCCATCCCACTCCTACAAGTGTGATGCCACTTGACAGTGGAAGATGCCCAGAGTGTGGAGATGAATCGCAGGTCAGCAGAAGAGCACCTGAAGCGCAGCAGAAAGGAATTTCAGCAGCTCCAGCCAGTAAGCCAGCTTCATCCAAGTCCCAACTTAAATGCCTCTATGTAAACACATTTACCATGGGGAATAAACACGAGGGGTTAGAGATATGTGCACACCTGCAGGACTATGACCTCATTGGCATCATGGAGACATGGTGGGATGCCTCTTATGACTGGAGTGTTGGAATAAAAGGTTACGGGCTCTTTAGGATGGACAGGCAGATGAAATAAGGAGAGAGTGTTGTCCTCTGTGTCAATGACCAGCTGAAGTGCATGGAATTCTGCCCAGGGATGGATCAGGAGCTGACTAAGATCTTGTGGGTCAGGATTAAAGGGAGGGCAGGGACAGGTGACATAGTGGGGAGCTGCTACAGGCCACCCACTCAGGAAGATTGAGCAGATGAACCCTCTATAGACAGATAGGAACAATCTCATGCTTACAAGCCCTGGCCCTCCTGGGGTCCTTCAACCACCCTGATATCTGCTGGAGGGATAATGCAGCAAGGTATAAGCAATCCATGAGGTCCCTGGATTCATTGATGATGACTTTCTTCTCCAAGTGACAGAGAAACTAACAAGGTGCAAAACCTGGCAACAATCATGGTCACAAGTATACCATGTTTAAATAAGAACCAAAACAGCTCAACCAAAGCAGCATGAGCGAACATGGATGGAAGGAATTCAGTGAGAGCTGTGACCTGCTTGACAATGAATTTTCATACACATCAATGTGCATGGTGAATGTTTAGTTTTAGAAGAAATCTGATGCAGAGAGAGGAAAAAACCAAAAAGGAGTGACATTCAAGAGGTTTAGAACTTTCCTTCCTGACCTTGGTTCCACAAGCCAAGGGAGATTTGGGAGCCAAGCAACAGAGACCAGCACCTCTCACAAAGGGATCTTCTAACAGGATGAATTGATGCATCCTTAACGTCTCAGAATGCTTAAAAATCTGGCCCTTCAAATAAATACAACAAAGAAACTGCCAATGTCCTTATTAAAATTAAACACATGCTATACTTTAGGGAAATGAGGGTGCTGGAAGAGGTTAGTACACATCCTCCAGCAGTCAGTGTTGTGACTCCTTAGCTGCAAAGGCAGATGGCAGATACCTGCCTCTTGTACAGTCAGCCCTAAGTATGTTCAGTGTACCTGAAAAGCCTCAAGTTCCTACACGATAACTGCACAGGTCAAGCCCAGCATGATTAATGAACAGGAAATCTGCAGCTTTTCCATGAATGATTAAACATCAGGCTTCAAAGCCTTGTGCTTGCTACCACTTTGTTAGATCCATAAAATAGCCACGCTTAGGCAACGCAGACGTGAAAAGCTAAATAGCACCATTCCAGGTAAAAAGAAATACACAGATTTGGTGGAAGTAGTAAAGTCTGAGTAACAGGTACTCAACAACTACTGCTGCATCCTTACAAAGGGGTAAAAACAGCACCTTTCATTTTGTAGTAGGTGATGTAGATAGACCTCAAATCCCAGAAGTTTATGGGGACTGGAAGAAACTGCATTCACTTCTATATATCCTGGAAAGGTCAGGAGCTCTGTCAGGGACTTGTGATGCTGCTGAAGTCCCTTCTGATGTGATGTTTTTTTGGACTATACTTTAAACAGTGTTTATTCAGACATTGACTGACAACAGCAAGGGAATGATCAGCAGGGCCTGCCTTGTTTTACACAGAAGAACACTATGGTCTCCCATGAGGATATTTGAGGGGCTTTCCTGTACTATTCCTTATTCCAACACTTCCAAATTATGCTGTCTCAAATGTGCCAGGCTTTTAAATTAAGCCCTTTAAGGAGATTATGGAGAGAGAAACTACACTCAGACCCTTGCCCTCTTTCAGAAACCTAATTAAATCGATGAAACTTCCTTCCTTCTCATCTGCGATGGCAATAGCATGGAATTTTACACTATTAGTTCAACATTTCAAAACCTTTTGAAACCTTTTCCTTTTCTCTTTTTTTTTTTTTTTTTTTCCAAAGCAGATATCACAAAATCAAGGATAACTCTAAAACATCACTGCATTTTTCTACTATGGTTGAAGAGAGGTAATTTTTAATAAAAATGTGCAATTAAAAAAAATCTCTGAGCTTTTCATATCCAGAAAACCTCACATTAAGGGGAAGAAGCTGAAAAAGACTATTTCTGCCAGAGCATGGAAACAGTGTTAAGGCTTCCCTCCTTAACACTGGTGCATGTGAAAATAGAACCAACAAGCAGAATTTTCCTGACCAATTTGAACTATATTCTGTAAATGCCCTTACTTTCTTTTATGGAAGCAAGTTACTGTTCTCCCCAGTGTTTGGAGAACTTACATAGAGGATTTATTATTAAATTGTCTTATGAACAATATTCAACATTTTTAGGACTCCATGTGAGAAATAGTTCCAAGACTTAACATTCCATAGAGACTCCTCTACTTTGAAACTGCCCATGATTTTTAGTTTCATATAATTAATGTTTCTTCATTTCAAGTTGGTTACTAACATGAAAGGTAATTTGTGAAATTAGGCAGCCCATTAAAAGGACTGCTTTTTCTTATGTTTCCCAGGATATCAACACTAAATTCACAGTCAAACGTTCTTTCCTTTGTACTTTGGTAAAAGACTCTATTCACCCTCATAGATTATTCTGGAAGAACGATGTAGCAGCAGTTCAGTTCAATGCTACTTTTCACTGTAAATATTCAGCTCTCCTAAACAAACTTACAGAAATAAATAGACATTGAAAAAAAACCTCAGCAAAGCACACAACAGAGAATCACTTAAATGTTACTTGAACAAAGACAATTACACACACATAAAAAAAAATTAGGGGTTTTCCATCTCAGTGAAAAATAAGTATTTTCCATAAAACATTCCTTTTGTTACTTGCAGGTTTCATTGTTGTGGAGTGTCTGAGTGACAAGGAAAATACTGCAGAGCTCCAGAGAAACAAATCAATAGTCCCATCCCCAGCAGACAGAGTTTCCATGTGCCTCAGGTAGGGATACTGAATTCTCCAAATTAGGACAGAGCTGCAATTTTCTGCAAGAGCTCCATGGGCTTAAAGCACCAGGGCTCTCCATAGTGTTTCTGAAACAGAACATTCTTGTATAAAAAGACAGGGTATTTCAAATTTCAGCTTCTTCCCAGCCAGGATAAGTCTTTGCATAATGATTTCTGTTTTTCTGCTTTATAGGTGAAATTGTGAATAGTATCTTAGCACACTGGGAAGAAATGCATTTTTCAAGTAAAGCATTTGACCTTCAGTTACTCATTTTCTTTCAGTAATTTTTAGGTTTACAGAGTATAAATATTCTTTAAACTCATATTGAAGAAGGATATAAAGGCTGTATTCTGAACCATGCTCTCTGTGAGGTCTGCTGTGCCTGGAGGGGCTTTAACTCTTTGGCATCTAATGCCACCAAAAACTGCTAGGTTTCTGTGTACTGCCTTATAAACTGACCAAACCAGGCACAAGAAAGAGCACTTGCTGACACATAATGACTAATTCTTACACTTGGTTATTTACAAGCACATTCTTCACTGAAGATTTAAGCAGATTGATGGTTGACTCTATTGGTTACAATAAGGTGCATTACAGGAATTTCAGCAAAATTCAGTAGATAAGTTTGCACCCAATATTCATCTCCTTTCTCGTTTTGAAGTATTGCATATTGGATCAGCCCTGGCACTAATGGTAATGCTACCTTTATAGAACCTGACAAGACACACAAATTATTCAGGAAAGTAAATTCCATTTTCAGGTATGACTTCAAATGACCTTTCAAGGTAAATTTAAGCACAATGTGAGTAAACGTCTAATAAGATGGGGTGTTTTTCAAGGATGCAAGGAGTTAAAATATGGGAAATTTGCAAGTCTCAGGTGGGTGTTTAGACACCCCTGAAATGCTCAAAACCAATTGTTAAGATTCTAGATTTCTTTACAGAAAAGTGCTCCAAGTCCTTCAGTGTCATTTTCCACCCAAACTGTCAGACTATCAACAAGACTCCCAAGAAGGTCTTTCCTATTCCTGCATTATCCCATGCTATGACTGACAATCTAGGCAATAGGATACAATGTACTCTTCTGAAATCCTGCAGAATTCAAAAGAAAATCATTATCAGTAACATAAGGTGACTCCCAACTAGCTTTAAGTAAGTCAAAATACAGGAACAAATAAGGCAAATGATACTCCAGGAGATGTTAAGAGAGAGTACCCAAAAAGTGGAAAGCCCCTGACCTCAACAGCAGCAAGGCCACAGCAAAAACACTCAGCATACTTCAGAAAGGATACGGAAACAGCAGGAGAAGGCCTGAGGAGGACAATAAAAATTAACTATGAAACAGGTAGGGAAAGACCGCAAGGATATACATGTCTAGGTCACTGCTGAAAAGTTGCTAAGTGCACAAAAGGTTGCTGCAAAGGGAACGACCTATTCACCGCAGCCCTGGGAGAAAGGTCAAGCAACCACTGCAGAGATACATCAAGCCCTAGGGAAAATACAGCACCAATAAGTAAACGAAAACTCTTCAATAGCCAGACTTTCAGCTGGGGGAGTTTAGAAGGCTGGTTCAGACATTCATACCTGTATGATGGCAGCAGGAGTGCTGAAAGGACTGGGAAGAGGAGAGAGAGTATGCATGCAACAAGAGAGACCCAAAGAGCCAGCAGTGCAAGGAGCCAGCAAATCAGGACTAGACTCCTGTTCTATTACATTTTCTGCATGTAGAAAGCACAGCTTAAACTAGAAAATTTTGTTGGATTGTGTAAGCAAATCGATTCAAAAATCAAACCATAAAAATGTATTAAACCCCTTTTTTACATGGCACTGTCCCCACACTAATACAATTGAGATCCACAGTCCTACTGAGCATCCCTCGTTATTACAAAGAGTTTCCCAGTTGTGACCACAACCTCAGTTTGTTCTGTTAAATATTTAACCTCTGATAGCATTTAAACTACAGGGTCCATTTGAGTTTCTCAGGTTCAGAGTGAAACTGAATTGTTCTGGTGGAACACAAATAATCAGCTGGGGAGAAGATACCACAGAGAATGCGGAGTCCTGTTTACTTATGCCTTCTTTGAACAGCCACCTAATTTAATAACATTATATATGGCATTTCCTAGTTATAAGTACTGTGCATACTGTCGTATGCAACATTTCAGTACTGGTCACTCCATCGTTAAGCATGGCCCTGTGACCTTCCTGCTTGCCTACTTTATTTACTATACAGCTGTTCAACAGTGCTGCTAGTTTTTAAAATCCGCTACATTAAGGTCTTCCCAGACAAATCTTGCTTTTAACCAGTCATTTTCCACAACTTCTGTACTGTAAATAAAGTAGCAAACTGTCCATTAAATGTGTCTGACATTGCTGTTTCCCATCTTTTCTTTGACAATATTTCCATGTTTTGCTAACACCATCAGGTTGGCGTTAGGAAATTAAGTCATGACTTGCAATCTATAGTCCCTCAATTGAGGAAGGCTGATTTGTGACAGTTAGCTATTAATTATGACTTGATAAACTCAAAGCAAAGGACCTGCCCATATAAGAAGGTGAAAGCAATCCACTGTCAGACTCATATGGAATCAGTGCAATGGGGGCAAAAAAAATATACATGGCTGTAGAAGCAGGTATTTGGACTTTTCCTGATGAAAAACTGTCCTGTACTTATAGGTAGTTTATTGAGATACGGCCTTGAATTGAAAAACTGCATCTGAAATATGCACAGAGAGAAACCAGTATTTATTTTGGAGAATGTAGTTTAAATACCTAGATATTAGTTCTGTCTGCCAAAGCCCTAAGATAGCCAAACCACCAAGTATATAAAACCCGAGTTAAAAACCAGCAGCTTATGTTTGGTGACCATAGTTCTCTTCCTTTTTCATTCTTGCACTCCCACTGGGGACAACTTTCCCACCACGGAAACAAACACAAATCTTGCATGTCCCAGTGGCTGAAATGCTTGGGCATGTGTTCTTAAACCATTCTTCCTTAACTTTATGATACCAAATCACCAGATTATGTAATAATCACCCAAGCCTCCCCAAGGAGTGCAGAATTTTAACATATTAGTCCATAAATGAGTAGTAGTGGCATACAGAAAACATTTTGAAGGACATAGGGAATAAATACTGGTAAACTAATAAACACATACTGTAATTTAGTTAGATGACATATAGGCATTTCAGAATCTGGTTCTCAGCAATGGTAGTGCTATTCACATTTATATAATGGATGCAATATTTCCCATATACTGAGAAATCTAGAAAGACTAATGAGTAATTCAATCAATGCTCTGAATCATGGCCAGGATAGACATACAGATCACTTTCATTGTATAGAACCTCCTCCCTAAAAAAAACAATTTAAAAAAAATTTAAAAAACAATTAAAAGTTTCCAAGCTTAGCCTACTGAGAGAACAGAAAAGTGCGTCCAGATTTTTGGCTATCCAGCACAGAAAGGACATGGTCCTGTTGGAGAGAGTCCAGGGCAAGCCACCAAAATTATTAGAGGGCTGGAGCACCTCTCCTACAAGGAAAGGCTGAGACAATTGGGATTGTTCAGCTTAGAAAAGAGAAGGCTTCAGGCTGATCTATTTACAGTCTTCCAGTACCTGAAGGGAACCTACAAGAAAGGTGGAGAATGACCACTTACAGGGGCATATAGTGACAGGACAAGTGGGAATACCTTCAAAATGAAAGTAGAGGTTTAGAGTAGATATTAAATTCTTTACTGTGAGGATGATGAGGCAGGAACAGGTTGCTCAGAAAAGCTGTGGATGCATTCAAAGCCAAGTTGGATGGGGCTATGAGCAACCTGGTTTAGTGGAAGTTTCCCTGTCCACAACAGAGGAGTTAGAACTAGATAATATTTAAGGTCTCTTCCAATCCAAGCCATTCCATGACTCTGTGATTCACTGGCAGTGCCAAAGTGGTCACAACACCTAAGTACAGTCCCCAGATTTCAAGCCTTGGCACTCTTTCTAACTTGCTGATGAGAAAAAGTGACATAGTGAAAACCCAGGAGCTTCATGTAATATCGAGCGTGATATTTGAAGATAATATTTCATTTCCTTACTTGCTCTTAAAATAAGTCTTTCACTGAATTAAGAACTACAGTTATAATCCAGATGTATTTTCCACTGAATTAACAACTACAGTTATAATCCAGATGTATTTTCCTCATTAACATCAATTTTTTTCCCATTGAGAGATATATTAAAAAACACAGGGCTTTACTTTCAGTTGTTGTTTTTTCCTTATACAAAATCATGCCTGGAGAAACAATTCAATCACTGCGTCATTGTTTAGGGGTGTTACTTTTATTAAGAGATTTCTCAGAAGCCTGGTAACATTTATTGTGTAAGGGTCATTTCTTTACATGCAAAGTGTATTAATCGCCTACTCCAACTTCATCATGTTCAGAAAAATGAACAGCTGGGTAAAATCCTCAGCTGCTAAAGCTCTTTTGTAACAAGATGTTAATTACTTTATTTTGTTGAGGGGTGACAGCTTAATTATTGTGGATTTGTAACCCCCGTTCGGCACTTTGGAACAGAATTTGTAGTATTTCTTTCAATCATCAGGGAGCCAGGCTATGCCATACGCTAAGGAGTAGCATAAAACAAAGGCATAATCATGTTGTAGGGCCTGTAGAAGTAGAAAAGTCATACAGAAACAGAGTAGTCTTCAGCATTCCTTTCCTGCCTCTCACAAAACCCCTTTAGAATCTGGATACACATTTTGGATTACACTCTCCATAAATATATGTAGCTTGTTTTTAGTGACTTTTAAAAGAGTTGTGGCAACTTATAACCACTCCATGTCTGAGCCAAATGAGAGTATTGAATGCTATCTGTATTTACCCATTCTAAGATGTTCTCCTTTCACCTATTTAAACATCCTCTATGCAAACAGAATACGAAACCCTCATTCTCAAAAAGCCACTCCTTTACCTCTTTTCCACTTCTCTTGACAGATCTATTAGTGATCAAGCAGAATTTACCCATTATTAGCTGGAAGGTCTCAAAGGAATAGCGTTCCATGTGATCATTCCATATATAAATCCTGACAAATGAACTCTGGATGAAGCCATGGCAACATTCTGACTGGATTTACTATAATCCTTATGCTGTCTTCTTCATGTGTTTAGTGCAAAACTCACCTTTCAACATAAAGACATTAGAGTTATAAGGAGGGAAAAAAAAAATAAAAATGAGCACAGTGGATAATGTTGTTCTTTGGATTTCAAGTAAAAAATTTACATGCAAGGTACATATTACTGAATAATAATTTAAAAAATCACTATTGGCCATGCTGTTTGCATTTTTGCTTCATTTTTTTGCTTCACACCCTCAACAGTCTGGCTCCCCAGCTGACCACGAAACTTAAGATGTGGCCAACAGGGTGAACACTGCTGCTTCAGAGTCCTGTGGAAGGTACAGTGCCACATCCTTGTAGCCTGGAAATGCCAAAAATACTTATTTTCACTTTGTACACCTGTTAACTGTGTTTGTACAATCTGTAAAAGTTTTGTAATTTTCAGTGCTAGACTGCCTATGTATAATCTTATTCTTATTTGCTGTTTTACTGCCTCCAATAGGAAAAGATATATTCCTCCACACAGGAAAGATATATTATACTTTTAAATGATGACCAGGGACAGAATACAGGGGCCACCCCACGCAGATAGGGTAGCGTTATTTCCTGTTATCTGCAGCTGCATAATTTCAACCCCCCAAAAGTCCTTGATATGAAAAGTAGGCAGGAGGCTTTTTCTTTACAAACTGAATTAACTCCAGCAAAAGGGGCCAAATGATATAAAAGCAGGACTGACTGAATATCTTCCTCATTTTTAGCCTAAAGGATTTAACACAGGTTCCTGTCATTCCCTGGAGAGACTAATGAACCTCATTGTTAGGAAATCTTACTTGACATTTTCTTTAATTCTCTTTCAGCCAGTTTCTATGGGTTACTTTGCCTCAGCACAGCCCAAAAAGCAATTCTTGACCTTTCCTCCACATTAAACTCTTTAATTTCATTTTAGAAATACTTTTTCAGAGGAAAGTTGACCTCTGGCAAACATACACACACAGAATCAAAAAAGCCAAACACAAATTATTTCAGTTGAAAGCACAGTGTGTGCCTGACTGTAGGTTCAGACCATCAAGCCTCCATCCTCACCAACAGCACAGGTTCTTTGAGGGACCATGACCCTTTCTCACCTGGCAGCACTCTGAGGGGTCTGGGGGGGGTGGATTTGCATAAGAAAACAGGAGAGTGAGTCACCTGCACTGCAATATCCATTTCAATAGATGTATTAATTACTTGCTCAGGACTGCAAGGGATGCACACACACATCCTTTGAAAAACAAGAACTTTAACCATACTAAATGCATTTTGTTTGAGAGAGTAGTCAGATGGAAGAACTCCAAACTGCTATAATGAACATGACAGCTTGTAACTCGGAACTATGCAGCTGGGTTATTTAGCTAAAAGGCAGTTGTGTGGAGTTGCAAACAGACAGATCTACCTGACCAGAATAGCTGTGTCTTCCCAGCCAGAACAGGAAGAACTAACATCTGCAAAATGAGAGTTCATCCCTTTCTTTTTATGGGTTTCTTTTCCTCAAGTCTTTTGTCCTCTCCTTGCAAGAGACAATTTATGGGCTTTGTTTCATGCCAAATAGAGCATTATGAGCTGTATCATGAGACAGCAAGTGCAGCATAACAACCACTTCTGAACATGACCTCTCTCATACAGGTACAATTTATAATGTATACACAATTTAACAAAGTTTTCTGGAACTCATACTTCAGAAAGCAAAGGTGGAAAGTGTCACCATGGCTCGCAACTCTGCTATTTTTAAACAATATATTTTCTGTGATAGATCTATTCTACCTTAACTGAACCCTGTGCAAGCTCCAGTTTTACCAAGTCCATGTGTTGATTTCATTAAAAAACAGTTTTATTTTTAAAAATGCTTCTTTTCCTAGTACTCTCCCCTCAAACCATCAATATTTCAGGATGAAGACTGTATTTTTGTCGTATATTTAGATATAATGCCTGCTAAAAGGCATCCTTGTCACACATCTCCTTTATAGTACAAAAAAACAAGCAGTGAAAAGCCTCATAACTTTACATTTGGTGCTATTCCTCAGTCTCCTACCTAGACAAAGCACCTGTTTTGAGACATTATCTGAAAACTCCTTTTTAATGAGCTTTATCATTTCTATTTAAAAGCTAAACACTAGATTGGTGATTCTTGTTTTTTCTGTGCTAGTTTGTGGGGGAGGGGGGTTTTCTGTGGAAAAATGGCCACTGCATAATTCTGCCTCCAAACACTCAAACACTGGAAGTTTATAATTTGAAGTAGAATCTGTGCCTTACATGGGTCTATATCAAGAGTTTTCCCCCTTAATATTTAGGAGAGCAGTTGCTCCTATACATATTAATTGAGACAAAAACTGCTGTCTTGCTATCATTCCCTGTGTATTCCATGTAGGTTCCCATTATCATGGCATTTCTTCCCCCACAGGCTTTTTGATCTATGTGTCTCACAGCTACTCTGACTAGTTAGTACAATGGCTTTGCAGGGATTCCTCTCCACTCTCAGGAGAAATTTAATCCATAAAGATACTTATTGATAGCTCGCTTCCTTCACTGCAAGCTTTCCTTAATATGCAACTTCACTTCCAAAGAATTACCTGCTCTATCATTTCTATAGACCTTATACCTAAAGATAGCAGTGTCCCATTTTTTAAATATTCCACCAACTCTCTAAAATAGCTGTTATATCAGTTTCTTTAATTATAACAGACACTTCCTAGTCTTCTCAGGGAGGCCACACATATTTGAGGTCCCATTGGTTATATCTCCATGTCCTGATAAATTGAGACTTCAACTTTTCAAACTTTCTTTTTGTTATTCTTTCTCTTATTCTTGCCAACTTGTGTCCTAGTTTTGTCCAGAATTATACTATCTTAACTTCTCCTTGAAAAGCTGTTTCTCCCCTCAGCAAGTCTACATTTCTCAGCTTTTCCCTGCCTTTGGTTTTAAAACTCTCTTAGATATATATATATATATATTTTTTTTTTTTTATTCCATTTCAAGCACTGCCTGGCTGGCTCTTCATTGGTTCTCTCTCCCCATATGGCCTCTGTCCATTCCTAGCTTTCTAATAGATATTATATCCTTCCCCTATACTATTTTCTTTTGAGCCATGACCAGAGATTCCCCAGCTCCATCTGTCCCTGTACATGACACTGGCAGCATGTCGGAGAATGCTATCTCGCAGACTCCTGTCTCAAATCTACTACCTAAAATCACACTATTGCATGCAATAATTCATCATCATTTCCTTCCATACAATGGGAACACACAGGAAGCAGGAAGCACAATTCGTAGCACCACTACAATGTGACCTATAGTCTGTGCCTGCCATGTTCACACATATATCAAGTAAGTCCTTGTACAGATCACAGTGGCATTAAACACCCTGAAATCTGCATCCCTCATAGATTCCCAGTTCTATAACTTATTTCCTAACAGCAGCCTAGATATGTCCCTGGGTGTGTGTCCATATTACATGAGAATGTCAGACCATCATCCTGAGCAGAGGGAAGGAGACAGTTGTGGTTATTTGGGCAGTCTTTCTCCCTATTCACCTGGCTGCCTTCTTTTCTGGAGAGTTTATTCATTGCCCCCAGCACAGGACCTGAAAGTCATGTCATGTGAGGGTTGGACTGCTCTATGATGCCTTCAGGTCTTCTCCACAGGTTTTTCTATCTCTCTGAATTTCTCTTGTTCATCTCAGCTAAATCAGAAATACTCTGAAGGCCATGAGGTGCTGAGCACCGACAACGTAAATCCCATCTACCAACAAGGCAGGTTCCATTCAGGATTGTAGCAGTCACCCAGTGAACCAAAACCATAGCTATTTCTTTATAAAGTAGCTTTACTGCAACTAGGTAGACGGAAAAGCTCTATTCATCCACTTCATCTTTCATTAGGTGTCCTTGTCTGGTGTTACATCTAATCTCCTAATGGAGATGATGTTGCTTCTCCATATGCCATCAGCCCTGTTCCCTGCTCACAGGATTTTGTTCCTGTAAGGACGCTGCTGCCCCTTCCGAGACTGTCACTTTGAGGGGATGTCACATGGCCTTAAAAACAGAAATGAAGTGAAAATTTCTGAGATACATTTGCAGTCTCCACAGCAACAGAGTAATCAAATCAGTGCCCCCTGCGGTATTTCAAAAGGACACAAATATTGCTTGAATAATATGAGGCTGTAGAAGCACCCACAACATGTCCATTTAGTTTGAAATCAATAGTCCTTTTGCCTCCTTTCTTCAAGATAATTAGTCTTACCAATGATAATACCAAAAACTCGACCTCCTTCCTTTGCCTCTTTGGTTTAGCTGCTCTATTCAGACTCTCAGATATGAATGGAATTCTTCTGTAAAGTGTAACATGCACAAGTAATACAAGCCTCTTTTAAATTGGTCAGAGTTCTCCGAAGGAGAGAGAGATTTTGAAGTCTGGCTCATTTTGGCTAATGTTTTCAAACAAAGAAAAACAGTGGAATTAGAAATTATATCAGAAATCACATTATGAGTAAGGTCAAATTATAAAAGTAACTTTGGAGGGAGGTGTGGGCTGGGATTCTTATGACAGACAAATGTCAGTTTTCACCAGAGAGGTGTTTGAGGAATTTTTTACCTTATCTGGTAAAAGAGTAAAATTAACTCTTCTAAAGAAGACTGAGCATAAAAAAAATGTACATGATTATTAAACCTGAGATATTAGCTAAAGTGATAGACAGAATCAGAACACAGGGGCCTAAAAAAGGAACTATTTTGGCCATATTTGAACAGACTTTAAATGGATAGATGCAATTGATATAATTTACCTAAAAAGGGAACTCAGCTTTCAGAAATTTGGAATTATTGCCATGATGATTTCTCAGGTTGGCCAATGAAAAAAAAAAAACAAAACTAAGGGACTCAAAGATCAATAGTCCTTCTAGCGACGCAGATCTTAAACACCAAAGCCATGTCAACAGTAGGAGAGCAGGCATAGTTCGAAATACATCAGCTTATTTGCAAAGTTAATAGACACCAAAAGTCTTTGCATGCAAGGAGGAACACTTCTAAAATTACCCCTTTCAGACATCAATAGCACTACTGCAGGGCCTTGCTAATCTCTCCTTCCCAAAATCACAGTCACTGACTTTAGATCACTGCAATTAGCACCAGATGTTCATTTACACTTTCAGAGATCCAGGTTTGTAAACTGAACACTCCTATGTTATGATAATGTCATTTTGACACCCTTAGCAGGGTTCTGGTTTTCTTCACGTCCCTATCTTAAAATCTGCTGATAATTTTAATCCAAAAATATTACAGAGAGACCTCTAGAAAAAACTTCAGTCTTTAGTGTGAATTGTTGAGGTGACCCAGGTTCCTTAAGGCAGGTGATCATCATCACAACACATCGTAGGTACCAAAACCATCTACACAGCTGATAAATATAACACAGATCTGGGAGACCTGCCCCTTTTTGGATAATAAAGCTACTCAGGTAAAACAAACTCTCTCTCTTACGTATGTCAAATTCTTCTCTGGAATCTTGGCTAATCATAAGGCTGAATCATATTAATTTTTCAAGTTACAAGAAGCTGAAACCTCAGTGCAATGCTGGGGCACATTTTTTTTTGGCAGAAGACACAAGAGTTACAATGTCCAGATTTCCTACAGGCTGAGTCCTGCTGTGCTCCAGCACTTCTGAGCATTTTAGGATAAACTATGTCTTTCTGTAGGTTTCTAGGCTGAGTGTTTCAGACAACCTTTAGTGGAAACTGAGGATCTTGTCTCACACTGCCTCAGAGGGTGTTTTCACATAATCTAAGAAACGAATTAAGACATTTCTCAGTTGCTTTGTTGGGGATCTTTTAAGTTTAGTTTTTACCCTTCATTTTTTAAAAGTCTCTTCCAAAAGCTCATTTCCCCTACCTCTTCAGACATTCTGTGACACAGAAAGCCCCCAGCTACTCAGAGCTGTCTCACAGGTCAATGCTGGGCAGTACAGAGTGGACAGAAGACCCTTTTAGCTCTGTCAAGTCTAAGGTTATTGATGAAAGCCAAGGTTCCTCAGTGTAGGCCATGAGGAACAGTTCATGACACGCATTTCTCAAATCAAAACAAATGACAGACATTTTAATGAAAGCTTTAGGACATAAAAAGCAACCTTATTGATCTTACAAAATCACCTTCAAGCTTCACATCATATTCCAAGTGCCTCATATACCGAAGAGGAGTTTCTAGATCTGTTTGCAAACAGGCATGAAAAGACTCCCTCGTGCTTTGGTGAGTCACACCTCTCAACGTGTAATAATTTCATAAAGGAAACAAGAAACAAGTTTCCTGACTGGCACACCTAAAATCAGACCAGATAAAACTTTATAAAGGATCATCTCTTCAAACAAGCTCAGCACACAAGAGCTCCCAGCCAATCTTCTGGAAGGCCACAAAAGTCAAGTCTGAAAATGCTGACACTGTTTAATTACTCTCAGCAGGGACTGCAGTGTGGAGACTGGCCTCAAACATAACTATCCAGCCCATACATAACTCACTTCTCCAGACAGTGTTTTACCCCTAAAAAGAAAAAAAAAAACACTCAGTGAATTGTGTGATGGCGCCATTTCTTTTTTTCCCATCAAGATGTTGATTAAGGTTGTTTAAGAAGAAGCGAATTGTGTGTGACGGAAAAAAAATAGGTGTTATAGTTTTAGACTGCCTTTGCAAAAACCTGTTCAGTTTGAACATGATAATGATGAATTAAATAATTACATTGCACTGAAAGCATTATTATTACTGAAAATATCTTCTCTATAGCAGCCATCCCTTTGAGTGTGTATATCTGTTATTTTATGGTTTAAACCAATGGTGACCACAAAATGCACCTTCTCAAAGAGTTGTTCAGGTGCATCAGTCATTGCCTTTGTGGCTCTGCACACAGAGGCAAAGGAACACAAGATATTATTATAGCAACCTATCTCAAAGGTTTGATAAAAATATCAGGAGAGAGTTAAACCATGAGCATTGGGTCCCATACCCAACTTCTGGCAGCAGCTAATACCAGGCGTCTTAGAACAAGATGCAAGGAAGATTTTTGGATGAAGATATAGGATGGCATTCTCCCAACTTTGGATAGACAGATTATGATTCCTGTTGTAGAAGTTCTTTCCCTCTTCCAAAAGCCTCCTTTGTTTGTTATTTTCTCTTACCAGTACACAATCTTGTTACCCCTGAAAAATCAGTTTTTCTTTAATTCTGTTGAAAATGTCACCTATCAGGTTTTTGATGAAATGAGTTTCATAAGTGAAATAAAAAGAAATGACTGCCTTTATACAAAGTTCTGTCATGTTTGTTACAGTGGCTTCCTGCGTCAAAAATCCTGCTGTCCTATCCACAGCTTTATAACACAGGAGAAAAGTCTTTCCTGGAGAAGGTAAATCCTCTCCGGGGAGATCCTGGAGGCTTTTCAGCAGCCAGCTCTTAGGCTGTGCATATCATCTTCCTGGCACAATGTCAAGAAGAAATCAGTCTGTGATTCTCATTTTGGGGGCCTTTTGATCTTGGAAAAAGCTGAGACTGAGCAGTTTCTGAGTTTACCAGGCTTTTTTGAGGTAGGTATTTCCAAAGATGGGAAAGCAAGGTGTGTTCATGCAGAACCAACCCTGTGATGCTCAGCCATGAAGAGGTTATAACAACCTTCTACTTTGCACTTATTAGGAGCACTTTTATCACACACATACTAATGAAAAAAAGGCAGAAAGGCCAGGCATTCTTTAGATAAATAGCTAGTAATTTCAAATAACAAACCAAAGAAACAATTAAAAGGCCTTGGCAATAAAAGCTTAACAGATGATGCACTGACAAACCACTACAATTACAAAACATATTTTCAGCTAATATGGTTAGCATAATGTACTTTGCAAGCATTAATGTAATAACAAGGCAGCTGTAAATCACTTTATCAATTATTGAACCGCAATAAAATATTTATAAATGGGCTCTTATTATCAAATGCAACTGTGATACTTTTAAACTGTGGCAAATATAAGGGAATGTTCTTATCTTTTTCTTAACAGAAACTTGTGGAGTGTTAATAAATGGCTTTTCTTTAAATCACACTTTGCTTGCTTTGCATCTTCAGTAGTTCTGCATTAGTGGAATAATACTACTGAGCACTGACTCCATTTTGCCATAGTCTGTGCAATAAAACAACTCATTTATTGCTGTGAAAGAGCCAGCATGTATAAAGAATCTAACTGGTTTAAGAGGTTTCTTCCATAAAGACAACTGGGACTGAGTACATTGCGTAAAATTGTCAAATGATCTTCTATGAACTCTTTTTGGTCACGTTACAGTAAGAACTGGCTCTAAACCATGAGTTTTTATTTAATTTTGGGGCAATCATCAGAATGAAAAGAACATGTTCAATTAAATGTGTGTGTGAAGCTCAAGTTTCCAGAAAAGCCGAATGTTTGGCAAATAGCACCCTGAAAAGCCTTAGGAGGTCCAGGTTGCTTCCCTCAGCCTATCTGACTACCACCTGATCAAAAAAAAACCAACCTGATACACAGGGTAAAGCTGGACCTTCATTCCAAAAAGGAAATTTTGACCAGAACTCTGTCTCCCAAAAAGCCTTTTCAAAGGCTCTGCTTAAATTCCAGTGAAAAAAGAAAATAATTTTTGACGTCTCGAGAGTCAGCACCACTGTCCAGCTACAGTAAAAATGATTATCAAGAGAAAATGATAATAGTAACAGTTAATCAGGTGCCTCCCGAGTCCTTGAATGCAAATCACATACTTGCTTTTTAATGTTACGAGGTTTAAATTTTGAGGTTATTCTTTCATAGCATAATATGAAGAAAGCAGACAGGCTGGTATTACATTGTCCTTGATGGCAGGAAAAAAGTGAACTACCATTACCAAGTTGCAGGCTTCCAAGCAAGAATTACTGTGTTTTTTAGTAGGAATCTGCTGGTATTTTTGGTACAGTGGGTATGATGGTGCTTTACTCATCCTGCTCTCAGGCCAAGGAAACATATTTTGGTTAATAAGGGTATGCAAGGAAAGAGGGCTCAAGTGCCCAGTGACACAGCAGGTAAGGAGCCACTATAGAGATGCAGGTCTGACAAACACCCACAGTCACTGGCAGACTACCAAGGCACACACAGATTCTTACTGTGAGGCCTTTAGCCAAAGTTCAAGTTACTAATTGCAGGATGACACTGTCAGAAAAGGTGTTGCTGAGAACTACCTTTGCTGCTGCCACTACAGCCACAAAATTGCAGCTCTCAGAGCACTTCTGAACTGTAAACCACCAAATCACAGTCTGATTGCACAGTCCAAACATCATCTAGAAATACTGGAGTGCTGCAGACAGTGTTATTATACTTCATAGAACAAATTGCTAAATACAGGTCTACTTGATAGGGCCAAATCACTACACCGGAAAAATCTGTGGTAAACACCTCCTGCCCCTTCAAATGCCAGATGAAAAGCACAGTTCTGTCTCACAGGGCAGGCTGAGGAAGCTCTCTGAAACACGAGGCAGACATTGTCTCTAATTTATGCCCATTTGGCTTATCAAAAAAGAGAGGAGTAATTTTGCAGAGTGCTGGTAGCTTTTTTCAACATTTCCTTCAAAGAATAAAACCTTGGGAAACCACAGTTGATGTAAAAAGATGTATCTGAAGTTGTCTGTTGCAGAGAAATGCTTCTTTTGAGCTACTGCCAGCGAGGTTCCTACAACGCACTGCATCAGCAGCCACATCTCAGTGCCTGCCAATTGGGCTTAGGGAGGGTCACAACAGGGGACAGAACAGCGTGAAGGAAAGCTCCCTCTGGAAGAGAGCAGGAGGCTGTCAGCAATCTCTGAGCCAGCCAAGAGGAAGGGTTACAGATCTGCATTTGTCCTGCAGCTGCCCATTCAGCACAGGGATGCCTGGGAGCCTCTCTCCAATACAGGTCTGTCAAATGCTTCCTTTCTGAAGGCCTTCCCTGGTTCAATTTGCCGTGACCAACCCGAGCAAAAGGTTTGGGCTGGGGGAGGTGACAGCACTGTCACTGTAAGCTCTTTCCTGCAGGGAGAGCAGCAGCATATCACAAAGCCTGCAGGAGAAAAGCTCTTGGATGAAGGGAAGCCTGTTCAAGCACAACCAGAACAGCACAGCCCTGGCAGCATCACCTGGCCCGTTCTGCCTGCCAGCTTCTGGAAGGGTGTCGCATCTGCTGGGTACATCTTTCCTTTGGAAGTACACAGACCTTATGAGTAAACCAAACTTCCCGGTATTTTGTCCTTTGGAAAGGCTTTCCCTAATGTCCTCCATTTCAACCTCCAGCCAAAGAATCATTTTTTTAAGGGAGATAAGCAAGGCAAGCATAGCAAATACATTTATGGCCACTTCATTTGGTCTCTTAAACACTTGGGCTGACTCAATCCTTCACTTTTGTTGCTGGACAACAGCAGAACACCCCTCCTCCTGATCAAATTGTATGGGTTATAGCAAGCTAACCATGTTTCTAAGGTTTTTCCAATAGTTAATAACCTTTGAACATAAAATTTCTAAATGTATTTAGCTTTGGTGTCCAGCCACTGAACTGTCATATTTAGACAGCACTTTCAAAACACGCAGTAATGAATTAACTCAACTTCCACTGAAATTCATCCTGAGGCAGTATGACAACACATCTATCTCAGTTACTCCTTCTCCCAGTCCGTACTCATATCTGGGATTGCCCCAAGCCAGGTGCAGAACTACTGAACCTCTTGAGGTTCTTGTGGGCCCACTTCTTGAGGTCAGGTCCCTGTGAATGGCATCCCTTCCCTCTGTTGTGCTGACAGTTATGGTAAAACAAATCAGTGATGATTTGCCTTAATGCACTAAATGGTAAAATCAAAGCTTTTCAGGCAATTTCACAAGAGCTGCAGCTTCTCTGCAGTCACAAAGCAACCTCAGGGTGGGAGGCATAATAGCCAGGGACAGCAAGACAAGTGTAATACCTGCACGTTACAAGTGTAGATGTGCCCTGCCGCTCTGCATAACAACTTTCACTCAAGCAACCTGACAGCCGAGCAGTTCTCAAAACAGTCCAAATCACCAATGTACAATGCCTGCCCAGTTACAATAAATGGGCTGAAGACATTGCAATGTCAGTGTCATTCTGCATACAGAAGGTCTACAGCTGAAACTGATGCTTCCAAGACATGTTTTCAGTTACTGCCATCTCCCTTGTCATTGTTTGCCCTTGCCAGCACAGGGTGTTTGGGAGAAGGGCTGATACCTGTCAGAGAATGTCATGCTGCTCATAAGCCCCAGCAGGAGATAGCTATCAAAAGGTTATGGGGTGAGTCAAACTTGCTGCTACAGTGTCTTCAGGCTTGTTGTGAAAAAACCAGGATGGGCAGAGAGCATACTGCCTTACCACTACAAGGCCAACATCCACACAGGCTTTATCTTGCATCAAGAAGGAGATTCCCTTTAGAAGCTGAAGAGTTAGAAAACTACTACCCTTGAAGTTCATCTCCTTTTTATTTGGGTTTGCTTTCTTGTTTTTTTTTGGTTTTTTTTTTTTTTTGCCTTTTTTTTTTAATTAAACCTCTAGTCTGAAATACAATTCTTCTTTCTAATACAGTATTATTGTTTCACAAGCATCACAAAAATAACTGCCTGAAATTTCCTAAGTGTAACAAAGAGTCCTTTTATTTTCCTTTAGCCACTTCTGCAACCTTTGTTAAGGAACTCATTGCAAAAACACTTCTGGATGAATGACAGGACCTAATAACATTCTTCATCTACCAGCAATATATGAGTGGGACTAATATTACTTAATTTTTCTGTGATAGCAGAGCACCCCTGCCATAAAGTTATGCTAACTCAGGCTGGTCTCCTCTTCCCTAGTTATTACAGTGACACTGCAAATGCTGATCTTAAATAAACCTAACAACTATCTACTGTTTACCTAACAGTGGCTACATGATAGGCATGTTACACAGTAAAGATTTTGCATACTTTTCATTGCAGAACAGCCTCTGCCTCACTAGACAATTATTAAGTTGGAAAAGGAGCCTTGTGTACTTAATGAAAGTACAGAAGTGAAAAACCTGATCAAGCTTGGTATTAAAATGATGCCGGCCAGTAGTTTTTCATTTTCTGCTTCTACATTTACTTCTTTTTTCCCCTAGTAGATAAAACCAGAATTTTTTTCTTTATTGAAAACATTTTTGAAAGTTAAAGAGTTATTGCTTTGCCTCAAATACCTGAAGTTTAGAGAAAAACACCAACAAAAAGCATACGTTTAAAAATAAATCCTTTGGAAAACACTGGTGCTTCAAACCAGCTTTAACTCACAATCTGGGAAGGTAGGGCCTTGGTCACATTTCTTTCTCTGTAAGACCTATGTAAAAATGTTATGAGATGGACAACTCCTGATGAGGGAGGCATGTGGCAGCACAAGGGTTCTGCTGCACCCAAACTGATTCTGCACAGTGATGCTTAAATCCAACGTTTCAGCTAAAAAAAATTACCACGCTGTTGAAAATAAATCCTTCAATTTCCTAAACAATATACATTTCTAAGAGACAAAAGATATGTTATACTTCTCATACTTCAAATATCTCAGTAATGTTTTAAGTACATAAACAAAGCTTTTTAGAATTCCAGTACCAAAGGCACATTTTCCTTGCTCAGTGTAATCTCATTTCTTGTCTGCTCATGTTGTGATAAGTCTAAACAGCTCTAAGTTAGGAACTCACTGCGCCATATTTATAAGCCTTGGGTTGGAAAGTCTAAAATGACCCTTTGGAAAAGAAATTCCATAACACTTACAAGTTACTACATAATGTGAAATAAGCTTTGATTTCCCAATTTTTTTCCAGCCTTTCCCAGAAAAAACATTATCTCCTCATTAACAGGTTTTTATCCATTTCACCTCACCTGCCCTTGACACATTCCTCCTGTTTCATTAGGTATCTTCTACCTTCATGTTTTATGAGATAAAGACACAAAACACCACAGAGGGACAGAAGGAGTACTTCCATGGATAAAGAAAGAAAAATAAGTATCTATAGCAACCCAATATCCCATACAAATAACAAGAGGCTGACCACTTTGAATGTTAACCAAGCTAAATCTGTCCAACCCAAGTGGCCTTTTTTTTTTTAACTCTCAGTTATCTATAGGTATGACATGATGCTCATTAAAAACACAGAAACACTGATATTCAGCTGCTGATATGGCACAGTCACAGGGTAGATCAAACTTTCAGATATTCAGAGTTTGAGACAGAACACAGTTAAGGACACTTTGATATGTACATTAAAGACCACATTCAAAATATTCACTGTTTCTTGTAGATCACAGTCATGGATGTTATCCATGTCCAAGCCCTCCTACTGTCACTAAGCTGACTGATCCTTAGACCCTTCCATCCAGGTCCCACTGAATCTCTGAAATGCCAAGCAAGTACTTTTATAAGCCTAGCTTTATGCCTTGAACTATCACCAGCACCTGGAAATCAGAGAAGATATAACATAAGTAAATCGACACTGAAACTCTTATTATATTCAAATGCTTTATTCATAAATCTTCACAGTGCATTCCAAAACCTTCAGATCGCACAAAAAAGACTGTTCAGAGCTCCTCAAGCTGTCCTTCAGCAATGCTGCCAGTCTAAAGGGTTAGATGTGTTCCATATATATAAATATACAATGTGTAATTGTCAACAATCAGAATAGTTATGAAAGTGGTTTAGGAAGAAAGGAGCTTTGAGACCATGCAGCTTTGGTGTAGTGTTAAAACCAGGTCTGCAGGAATACAGAATTCTTCATAGAAAACAGCATGTTACCAGAAAGGAAACAAACAGCTAACACACCATAAAGAATCATACTCCATTGTCCCTGCTTGGATTGTGCCTCACAGCTGGAGAGCAGTCTTGTGGAATAAAGATAAATTGTCCCTCAGCAAAGAAATAAGATACATACAGGCAGCATCCACTAGCCCTAAATGTATAAGTGTTGATTTCACTTTCTCTCACCATGCAAAACCAGAATATATTTCGGCAACTCATTTCTACGTTCAAAAACGGTGACAGAGAAGGAGAGACAGAGGGACTGGATGGAAAGTCGTGAACATATTAAGTGGGTATTAAGCTCTGAAAACTCAAGCTGCTTTTGTTTTAGAGACCTGTGAATTCTGAACACAAGTTACTGGAAGTAAAGCGGTGCCAGCTGAAGGAGGCATATACGCACTGTGGTCATTTCAGAGCCATTTTCTCACAGTCTAAAACAAACAGTCTGCTTCCACAGCTGTTATACCACAACCTGCCTGTTAAGGGAAGTTTTCTGTCTGAGCATTCAGGATCTGCTCTGTCAGTCACACTCCCACCACCAGAGACTGTCACTGCTGGGACAGAGGCCCCTTCACCGTGGGAGGCTCCAGTGACCTGATGGGTGCTCTACTTGACTCCCTGCACTCCTCACAGTCAGACAGGTTTCCTTACTCTTTGCTAAAAGGGTCAGTGACAGGTCATGGACCTTTGCCATGGGCTCCAGCCACTTCCTGACATCCTCAGGACAACCTGCAGCTTGCACTGTAGCTGCACACCGAGCTGCCTGCACTAAGTGTATTCCCCAGCAATGCCCCAGCCTAAGGAACTATGTCACTCAGGAATGTACAGCCCTGGACGTACGCAGGTCATCGTGGGACAGTGGGGACAGAGGATTCTGTGCATCTTAGGGCTGTGATGCTATTAGAGGTTACAAAAGGTGACTCCGAGAAAAGATGTCCTACAAGAGAAAGAAGGAAAACATGGCATTTAAGAGCAAAAAAAAATCCGCTCCCATAAAAGCCACGTAGACTATATTTCAGAAATTTCTCACTGCAGTATGGGCATTGTCACTGCCTTTGTTCTTAACATTTATCCTGTTCCAATCAAGAATATAAATATAGATAACAGAGAACGAAGTTAAACATCTGGCCTCCCTTTAGGACATTATCACTCAGGATACGTAGCCATTTCTAATGCTGCAAGACCTTTGTGATCTGAGCTTTAAAGCACTGTTTAGCTTTTCCAGCCACATGCTCCTCATCACCAGAGAACCCGAGCACTCTATAGCACTAAAGCAGACATTTTCCCAAGATCATTTTAAAGCAGAGACTTCTAAATATCTTTCTAGAGTAACTGCCATATCATAGCTTTCATTATGGCACTACCCCACTCGAGATGACCTTCAGAGAAAATCTGCCTTGCTGACAGTATGAATAGTATCTATGCTTTGCAAAATACCTCAGTGCTGCTATTACCAGGCCTGTGTAAATCTCTGGGTCTCATTTCCAGAGATGCAGATTTTACCCCACATACCAGGGCCTGATGGCTTTAGATTTGTACTGGCTCCTTCCACCTTCCTTTCCAAGAAGGATTTGAAATGCAAATGAAATGTAACCCTCTGTCCTACACCTTGACCACTGCAGCAGTACTTCAGAATCGCTTTTAAATCTATTTAGTGTAAAAGGCTGATAAAATGGTATTAAATCTCCTGATTTATGGGGTGATGCAGCTCAGAACACACACTTAAGAGACATCCTGAGCCCCCATGGAAAGAAATAAGCCCAGTCAGTCCTTGGAAAAGGCACTCAGTGGCACACACTGCCCTAAATCTCTTGTCCAAAATCACATAGACAGATGCGCTGGCCACAAGCACAGCTCCAGACCTTCCAAGATGCCACTCCTGTTCAGACATGTTAAAGCATCTCATAGAAGCACTCCCTCCAGGAATCATCCTTCTCTATTCAGCAGCTTTCGTCTCCCTGATGGTTTAGAGTGTCTCTGTAACACAGATAAAACTGACAAGGTCACCCAGGCCTTGATGTGAATCCTGTAATGAGGCACAGGGATGCCAGTACGTTTTCTTAAGGCTATTTAAGAAATGGAGACTGTAATCAATTATCATCAGCTCTGGAAATGAGGCTGATACAGAAGATGAAAGAAAACTGCTAGAGAAGCACAAAGATCCCCACTGCACTGTTTTTCAAAATTCTTTGGAATAGTTTCATAGAACTTTTTTTTTTAACTCGCATAATAACACTGAAATTTCAAAGACTACTTCTTTAAAGACAAGATGTCAAATTTGATAGGAGATTACTTTGGACATTCAGAAGTAAGGATACTTGCAAGCAACCAAAACCAACCAGCCACTTTCCACAGCAAGACAGGAATAAAAGAAAGGGCTGCAGGCAATTGGGCATTGCTAAGACATAAAGAAAATTTACTGCCATATTTTAAGATATGCACCCAAGGGAAAAAAAAAAGCAATTAAACAATCCCAAGGGAAATCTGCTTTAAATTCTTTCGAAGTGTATACAAAAAAAGCAGAAAAAAAGAATCTTAATCAAGGAAGGAAAAAAGCCAGAGGTCATTCCATTATGACTAAACCCCAGGTACTCGTCCTCTTTGTGGTATATCCCTTTCTTGTTGTGACAGATAAAAATGGAGTTTAATTACAAAAAACAAACAAACAAACAAACCTCAACAAAATAAAACAAAACACCTCTCCAGAGATTTCGTTAATTTGCAAAACTGTCTTTAAACTGGCCTGTGATCTCACAGTAGGTTTATTCTAATGCATGTTCAAAATGCAGAACTTATGGTGGTGAAAAGGTATTAATTTCAGATTCTTTTCCAATACTGTTTTGCAGTGAAAACAAATAACAAACAAGAAAAAAATATCCTATGGTTTTGCTACAATCCAAGAGCTAGCTTCTTACTTAAGATAAGCAGGCACACACTTACCAAGGCAGTGGAGCTGAACCCTTTTACATTGTATTTGGCTCAGTTCCTCATACACACCTTAGCTAGTGCAATTGCAAGTGAATGTTTCAAAGTGGCACTAAGAAGGAAGCACATTTCTGTGGTAAAGCCAGACTGGACAAGGCAGTAAAATTCCTGATTAACTCCTTTTGAAAAGATGCTGAGGATTCCCAGGTGATATCCAGGATACAAGGTAAAATTTACAAATTAGGCCAACCCTTTTCCTGAAACATAAACATTTCAAGACAACAGGGAACTCAGGGCATTTGGAAGTGGAGTTTTAAAGCACCAAGAGTTACAGATGCTACCAAACAGAAACATTTTTGCCATATAATTCCTTTTGCAAACATAGAAAACTGAGCATTCAGATCCACCAAATTGCCATGTACAAGCTGAACTGGGGAAACTGTACCAGGACAATAGGTCGTAGGAAGTGCAAAGTAAAATGCAGCTTCATCCTCCTTGATGGTAAAGGCTTCACTTTGCTGTGGTCTAAGCACATAAGTGTCACAGCCCAATGAGGAGCCTGAATTTTTGGTTGTTGAGCCAATTGGCTGCAGCTGGGAGCAAGTTTTTCCCAGAATATTTTGGTAACAAGCAGACTGACTGTAAGCAGTTCTGGTCACTCTGCTGTCAAATAAAGCCTCCTGTGATGCTCCTCTCAGTAATGACAGAGTCCATTTTGGAGACAAAACCAGTGCTTATTTTTATCTGCAGCATCCACACATCTCTCTTGGACTGAGCAGTCCAGACTCAGCCACTATGGACAATAAAGCCTCAGGATGATCAACAAGGAGAAAATCAGACAGGTGTGCCACGTTTGATGAAAAGACAAATCTCAAACAAAAAATTTTTGAAACTTCTTGATCACGGGTATCCTATTTTAACTGCTCTCCAATGGCCACTGGGCATTTAATTCTCTTAGGTCCCTTGAAAAATTCCAGCAGCCATTGCTTGAACCAGCCCAATTGGCATATCACACCATAATGCTGCAGCTCTGATGAAATCCTTATCCTACTCTTTTGTTCCCTCAGAATGTGAGAAGCTCCATGACGGATTGCAGCTGGGCAAAACACAGACCTGCAGAAAGTGGCAACTCCTCCCGGCTAGCAGCAAAACTGCCTGAACTGAAACGTCTTTAACAAACTGCAAATCCTACTGGGAGCTGAGGGTGAGTGTGTGTGTGGTTAGCCCAGACTGATCCTGTGCTCTCATCCCTCCTTGGCTGATTAAACACAACTGGACCCTTCAGACTACTTTAGCTTCACCAGAGTAGAGTGACTAAAACCTAAATAGTCGCTGTGTTTTAATGCATAAGGTTTTGAGAACAAAACTAAAAGCACAGCACAGAGTTCCTTTATTTTGGGGTGCCCTAACAAGCAAACAAAATTTCCTTTTATAAAGTCTTTGCACGGGAAGAAGAAAGTTACAATACACCAGTTAAACTGAGAAAGAAACATTCCTTATTTATTGTAGGAAGAAACAGGATTAATGTGTTCTAACTCATAATGTCAAAAGGGAAAATTCATAATTCATAAATTCTCATAAAAAATTATCATCCCATGATAGCTGTTAGCTTAGAGATGACAAGCCTTATTGCTCAAAACCCTCCTGAAATGAGACATTAAGTTGATATTTAGATCCAAATCTGTCCTGTTTTGCATGCACTGTTTTATACATTAAATAACTTGTTTTGCTGCCATCTTCTCCCAAGGATGGTCTTTGCTGTTCACAGAATGTCACACCTTTCTTTTCATATAAATACCATGTAATTTTTATTTATTTTTGTTTTCACAGACATTCTTTTTTCTATTAGAGCTGCTTTGCAATATATACTCAAGCCTTTCTTGTTAGAAAAATCAATATTTTATTTACAGGGAAAATGCCTTATTTAGAATGTAGCAGAAGCAAGATGTTTGCTGAAACACTGGTGCATAAATAAACTGCTGAAGAAGCCACCTGAATAGGAAACTTTTCTCTATAGAATGCTGTTCCATGTGGAGTGCAACTGGTGGTGTAACCAAATTCACTGGATGAGCATGACATCACATTACTGCATCTGCCTTAGGGTTTCACAGCTTGTATCATAAGCAGTGAAAATCCAGCTGCACCAACTAAAACCAGCCAACAACCAGCATGAAGAGCTACCTTGGCATTTTCCCTGCAGCTCTGCAGGAAACAGTTTCCCTACCCTGGGACCTTCTTGAATTTAGAGGTCTCCTGTCCTGTATCTGGACAGCATGGATTTTTTTGGAAGAGTCATTTTGTTTTGGGAAGAGTTGTTTTTGTGAGAAGGTGTTAATCATGGCAAAGTGGAGGGGGAAGGTCAATATAGAAAAGAAGGAGGAGAAAATAAAAGAGTAGAAGAAAAGGGTCAAGAGCTATTTCCCAGAGCAGCAGGTAGCTTAGCTGATGACACATTCCCTTTCATAAAGCAGTAGGAAAAGTCTTATGAATTATGTGCTATGACAGCATGTAACTTTCCATACCCCATACACTTAGTTTACTTCTTTTGGGACTCCTGAAGACTCTCTAGTTCGAGCTTGAAACACTCTTTGGAGCTTGAGAAACTTCTCATCTAAAGAATTTTCAAAGCCAGTACCTTCCAGGTGTCAATTCAAAACCATATCATCAAAAATATTCCAGTCAGTTTTAATTCTACTACCTTATAGTACCGGGAAGACAAGATGTAGGCATTACTGAAATCAATTATGTAAGGTTAAAGAGTCCACTCAGTGCCTAGTTTCTTCTTCCCATAAAGATCCTTTGACGAAAATCAAGTTACCTCCAACTTATTTTTCGAAGCTGAAGAGACGGAGTTCTTTAAAACTCTCACCACCAGAAGTTTTCTCTAGCATTCGGCCCATTTCTTTGTGTTTTTTTCCTGCATCTTCTCCAATTTTTCGCCAATTTTCATGGTACATATTTAAGTACCTAAATGAGAACTTAAAAGGAATCTCTATTTAGGGAAATTGAACAAGGTTTATCTTTAGGTAATTGTAATTAGTGAAGAACCTTACATTATGTGTGGCTTGACTTAAGCTTTCCAATATGTACTGCCCTGCATTTCTCACCCTACAAATACATCTCTGCACATTTTCCAATGTTCACTCACTGTGTTTTATTAGCTAGCGCAAAAGCTCTTGACACTTTTTTAGACACAGATTTGAATAATGTGAATACTTTACATTTGAGGATCTACTTCCTCCAGATATTAACGTGTTTGGTTTTTAAGTCATGTTCTATTTTTTTCCAAATGTAGCATATCTTCATACTTGTGTTCAGCCTAAGTACTGGGTGGTGTCCTGTTTCAAGTGTTTATCAGAAACGGACAAAGAAAAAACTATGCTCTGTTTCTTAAACCAGTGTCTGCCTATGCCATAGCCCTAGTTTTCACATCAGGACCAGACTTTCTAAAACCCACACTTTTTCTAGTTGTTGGATTCTGTTTGCATGTAGCTGGATGAATAGGATTATAATGAAATATTTGAGGAACCATAAAAGTGCTGATGAATAGTGCCATTTTCCCTGCTGAACTACTACAGGCAAACATAGTTTTGGATGCACAGGTTCCCCTGCTGGCTGGGGGCAGCAGATCAGGAGAAGGAACAAGGATGCTTTTCCCACACTTGGAGAGCTCCCTGGATCCTCTGGTTGTTACATGTAATAGTATAAAAATGCAACATTGCTTTAAAAATGTTTCAGCCTCTCTTAGAAGGGAGCAATTTAACTAGGAGTGATGTCACTGTCTCTTTCATAAAACATTTTCTGATATCAAGGGGCAAGACACAATTGAATAATGAACTGTATTACGCAGAGTGTGGCACCTGTGCAGTTCTGTAGCCTGGTCTCAAAGAAGTGAATTCTCTTCTGTTTCAAAAAGTAGTAAACAATGAACAAGCAGGAATGAGTGGAAGATGGGGTTCTTTATGATATTCCGGAGTAAATGGAGTTAGCAGCATCTAAAAGTACCCAACAGTGAATTCCACTGGCTCTGCTCCCCAGATTCCAGCCAGAACAGTAAGAAGAGCTTGTGGAAGTAGCCTCATTTCACTTGCTAAAAATATTTGCAAAAATAAGGGTTTGCGAAACACTGCCTGAAATTTTTCAGTGCTTTAGGTTCCTACTTCTGTTTCTCTACTACAAGCAGTATGTTTCCCTTCTTGCTGCTTTGATAAAAGGCTCTAATCCTGGTGGAATTTTCATTTTTGCCAATGGAATGGAATATTCATACATGCAGTTCTGTTATTCTAGTTGACTGCCCTGTCTATGCTATTCTGTGAATACTGGGTGAGATCTTGGGAACTGATCTAATAGCAGGTTGTCTTTGGAAGCAGCACTAATATTACAAATTTTGATCATTAGGGTGCCAAATGTTTTTGAGGCAATTTTGGATGATCCCTCTGCCAACAGGTAAAAGGAGCACTGCTCAGCAGAACATGTATTCAGCAAGAAATATAAGCCTGACTAACCACAGAATGTCTCGGACTTGGGGGGCTCTGCAGGATGGTGTGCAGAAGGCCATCCCAGTGCAAGAAGCCTGTGTAGAGGTCACCTGAAAAGGGAGGACATCAGAACCTGGACTTGTGTCATGGCTTGAAACTGAGTTGATTGACAAGCTTTTAAGCCAATGCGCTTTTGTGAATTTTGCATATTTAAACCCCGTGCAAGGGCGGGAAGTTCCTCTCTTGTTCCCGCTCTCCTGAGGGAGAAGCGGGGGCCTCCGAGCCACGGGCGGCCTCCGGGCCCGGCC
>VZTE01000262.1:4362129-4434036 GCA_013397775.1 Eulacestoma nigropectus
CCCCATGTGATGGCCCATGATTGCAGTATGAATATACTGTGGAATTGTCATGGGAGAGATTTCACTTCAGTCGATAATTTCCAGGCGGACTACTGAGTTTGTGAAGAAATGTCCACGGCATCAGCAGAAGAGAACCTTTTTCCCTAATCATAAGAAAGAGACTTTTAAAGACTGTAACACTGACCAAAATTGTTACCTTTTTTGCGAAGTGGTAAAAGGAGACGAGAGTGCTGGAGGGGAGAAAAGGGAGGGGGGGAAGGAGTTTTTGCTTGGGGAGTGCTGGAGGGAAGAGGGTTTTGCTTTAACTTCTTATTATTTCTTGTTACTTTAAACTCTGTTAGTAATAAACTTCTTTATATTCTTTAAAGTTTCAGGCCTGCTTTGCATTTCTTCTGGTCCTTATCTCACAGAGTAAAAAAGAGGTGGTCAAACCACTAAACTAAATTGGTGTTTCTGCCCGGTTGGCAAACCAAACCTGTGACAACTTGTTCCATAAAACCTCAGGTGCTTAGTTAAAAACACTTAAATGAGAATCAGTGCAGATAAAGAGCAAAAAATGGTGTGCTGAATCACCCTTTGAAATGGCCAGAGCGAAACGAGATGAAAAGCAGTTCAGATTTCTCCCTGTTAATGGAAGGATGAGCGGAGCAATGCAGAAGTGCTCCCACTGCTAGCTAAAGCACTCCCAGTTAAGTATGCAGCAATGGATGAGATAAGCCTCAGCTCACTGCCCAATCCTCCAGGGTTGCCTTGATGAGAGATAATGCACTGCTGCAGCCCGGTTACCTCAAGACATCGACGTCACATTTACCACACAGGCACAGAAGACTTAAGCAGCAGGGTCTATATAGCTCAAAAGCATCAGCCTCAGAGCTCAGGGGAAAAATAGAGGATCAAGATAATCGTGGAAAGACTTAGATTTTTAGACTAACCTCAGTATATGATGGAGGTTCAATGTATTTTTCTTTTCCACAACTCAGGAGCTGAGACTCAGAGGAGGATTCCATTAGACAATCCCTTCTCATTTTCTCCACTGCTGCAGTAAATGGTTGTGAAAAAATTAAGCTCAAATGGTAAGTTCCTCTTCAGGGCTTAACTCTGTCGAAGGCCATATCTTCTTATGAAAAGGAAACCTCTCTTTGACATCCACAGCCAGAACTGTTAGCATCTTTTCCCCCTCATTCACAAGATAAAGAGCACTACAACCTCTAAATGCATTGCAAATGGACTTCGCTGTTTACGCCTTATCTTTATGCCTGGAGGAGAATGCAGGCCACAGCATCTTGGTGAAATGACCTTTAAAATCATCTTATGGTGCAGTGGAAAGGGACAAGATGCCCCAAGGCAAAGCTGAGAATCCTCTGGCTCAACCTCTAAAAGTTCACCGTGGCAGAGGGAATAGAGGGGAAGAGAGAATGCAGAAATTCGCAGGGAAGCTGGGACAAATCAACTGATCTGTCAGGATTTTTGAGATGGGCTCCCCGCTACAATATAAAGTAGAAGGGGAGAAATATTTTGAGTGGGCTTAGGTTGAGAACATAACTTCCTTCGCAGAAGGTGAAGAAACTTCAGACAGAACTGTTGGTTCACCAAAGCATTTTTCAGAGAACCAAACCCCGGGATTTAAATCCCCCTCGAATGGACGAAAGACTGTCTCCCAGCAGCCTGGCAAGCACTATGCACGTGAATCTTCCCCTGAGGGAAGCTAGAAAGGATCTAAGAGGACTAAGTGTGAAGCAAGGACAGTTTCTTGAACTGGGTCAGTCCTGGACATGAAAGTCACAGCTATACTTCCCTGAAGTCCTTAGGGAAAAAGAAAGGCAATACTTAAAGAGGCAACATCTTTGGTACTTGCATTCAGCCGGCAGCTTTTTGTAATGACGTTTTTGGTCTCTGATCCCTGAATTACTGTGAAGTTTTGCCCTCAGCACCCAAACATATTAAGAGGCTGTTTCTGTGACACAAGGCAGCTCAAGGCTCCATGAAGGACATCAGGACTTCAGAGTGCTTGGTGCAGAAATCTCTTTTCAAAATAAGACAGAGGCTTCTATAAATAGCCCTGGGCAATCAGAAAGTTTTAGCCATTACATATGTTCTCTATACCAAGCCCTCAGCAAAGGTTTCAATCAGCATAAACCAAGGTTCAATAAAGGGTTGAATCAAAGGCCTAGCCCTATAAACAGTCAATTTAGTGCCATGAAAGATGACATTTATTGAACTCCTATTTCCGTCCAGCAATCCTATGGTGCTTGAATTTTAATCCATTCCTCAACGGATGATTGCAGCAAGCATAAAATAAAATGTCTGAATAAAACAGAAATATCAGTCATCAAATCTGCTGTCAAGGTTTCTTGCGGCCAGTGGAACCACAATAAAGCAGAGGGTTATATCAAAGTACACTGGAAATTTGCTGCAACCAAGCCATTTGTAGGCAGGATTCTCTAATAATGCCTCAGGTTTCTTTTTCACCTTACAGAGGACAGTTTTAGAGCATTATTGCAGTGAAGGTAGACTTTGTTCCCTTTGTCACTATAAAGCTCCATTTGTAACAGGTAAGCTTAGGTAAGCTGAGAGTTGTCTGGCGCTTTCAATTTCCCATCGAGACGTGATCAAACCAACAGGAGTTGCCTATACCATCTATTTCTCCAAGTGACTCTGGGAGGGCTCCAAAAAATATGTAATACATAACGATCATGGCACAAAAAATCAATGACTGAAATATTTGCAGTTCTGCCACAGCATTCAACAACCTCTCAACTACAGTGCATCTGCATTATCTGTTGTGCAGAAGCATTGCACACCCATTGCATATGTCCTTTACACTGTACCAGCTTTAGGGTTAGTTCATGGGTTATTCATGCAGCCCCACGCCCCACAAAAGCACAGACCCATAAAGCTGTCAGAGTGGGACAGATTTCTAGAGATGTCTCTGCAGGGTCTGTGGAAAATCCTGCTCCAACAGCTGTGGCTCTGTAGCTGCTAGAAATTAGCCCTTGTGAGTAGGGACCTGTTGGCAATGGAGGAGGCCAGAGGCAGTCAAAAGATGGGGCCAAATATTGCATCTTGCTTTCTCACCCTGAGCCAAAGAAAGACTGTCCTCAGGATGCTCATTGCAGTCTACTGTAATGGTGCATAAAAATCAAACTCAAGTGACCCATCTCTCTCTCCTGAATCCTACTCCAGACCCACTGAGGTTACTGGAAAGCATGAGTGCATCTGTTGTGCCTAACAGTGCCAGCTAAATCATGCACAGGCACGTCCTCAGGGAGAGCTGTCAGAGAAATTCTTTCCTAGATCGTTCTCATGTGCTATTTCAGTGCCCAGCAAAGAGTCCTGGAGAGAGCAGTGCCTGCATGAAAGACTCTGGTACAAAAGGGATGCCATAGGCCTCCCTCCCCTTCCCCCAAAACTGGAAGGAAACAGACCCAGCAGCATCTACTGGTCTTGACAAGCCCAGTAGAAGCAGCTGCCTGAACAACGTACAAAATGGCACCGACCAACCTTTCTCAGCTGTGCAGCAGGGGGAGAAGGTAATGAGCCCATTTCAGGAATACCAACGGCAATTATGCATTTGACATCAATGACATATCAGACTCTTGTATTTAAAAGGCAGCACCAATTGAAGAACCCTTCTGTCTATCATTAACAACCTGGAAGTTATTAATCTACTTAATGACAAGTGTAGCTTGATGTCTGAGGACAGGACTTTGATCTTTAATATTTGATGAGCACAGACTTGTCCATTATGTTTTGGAGTCAAATGGAAGTGTTGAAAATTGGTGGGCAACTCTTAAGCCATCTCTCTCATTGCCTAAGGGAGCTCTTTTTAACCCTCCAATCTTAATACCCTGTCTCTCAGCTCTCATCCTGGAAGAGCATCCCTGTATTAATCTAGTGCAAAATCAATATTCCAGCATTCATTCTCAGAAATATTCTTGCTTATCACTTGACCCTCCACCCCAGAAAAACCCAGAACCCACCAACTAACCAACCCAAAAAAGAAAACTCCAAACAACCCACAACAAACCAACAGTGGTCAGTTGAACTCTTCTATCAAAAAATAGGCTTAGGATGAACACAATCCAATTTGCAAGCTCCAGCTGGTACGAAAATTCAGCACTGACATGAACTGAGATTAAAATTCAGTACCACGTAGATTTGTATTAATGAAGAATCAGTTAACAGGAAAATAGCAAATCAATCGTGAGTGGCTGTTTCTGAGACCAGCCTTATATAAACCTCATGGAAAAGGTCACAACAGACCAGCAGTGAGTACCTTGTAGCCTGTGAGGTTCATTCAGAAAGCTGAAGCAACAAAAAAAGAACCATAGGCAAAGAAAACCTACAAATGAACTTCTGAACTCTCCAAGAAGGCAGTTCTGCCAGGGGAAGAGCAAGTTAGGATTTGATTTTCTGAGAAACAACCAATTTTCATATGGGATTGAAAAAGCTTTCATTTCAAATAAGAGAAACAAAATTGAGTTCTGAAGCTATATTGCAGAACTCAGAGGTAGAACTAGGACCCAAATATTAAGACAATATTAACAGAAGCCCTCCCTTTTTAAAAAAACATCAAAAGATGGTACAAATATGATTTTTATCTTCTTTCTTTTTAACGTAATGGCCACCTGAGTTCCCAGTTGCTTGAAAGAACCATTTCTTCCTGCATTTTTTATCGTTTTATTATTTTACTGCACCACATGGCTACACACATAATTAAGGATTTAAATAATGAATAGATATTAGCATTATGTAAATCATCATCATTTGCCATTAATGGGAACTGGTGGTAACTGCCTGTGAATCACAAGCATTAGAAGTCACACAGACTTATACATTTTTAAATTTGAAACTATATGCCTATTATGAATTACAATCAAAGCAGCTCTTTTGACTACTCTTAGATTGTTCCCAGTTCAATCTGTTGCACATCTGTTAGCTAAACTTTATGTCCAAGGCCCTTAAGAAAACATGGAATATATTAGTATCTTGAGTTAGGAGAGCATAGAGTGCTCAAACTGTGATTATCCTAACCAAAATTAAAACCTCCAAGTTAACATTATGTATGTCTATTCAAATTACACTTTGCTAAGGTCAGTTATGAAAAACAATTGCCATCTCACCACTTACTGCTCTCATCCATCTTTTTTAATAAACTCATTACCGAGCTATAATTGGAGTGGTTCACTTAGGCCAGGTCTGGAAAGCATTGCTTTTCTTAATTCTTCTTGCTCTGCCTGTTTCCACTGTGGCTTGGGGCTTAATCCACTGACACCCCAAATAATGAGTTCAACAAACAGGCATGACAACAAACTCTATTGTGAATGGTACACTGCACGGTTTTCTTGTTCCACATAAACACGTTTTAATACCAGCTTCAGTAAAAGATATAAATCAGCAGCAAGGGCTAATGGGACACCCTTGTACATCATCCTGGAGCACTCAAGAGTCAGCAATGAGGTTCACTGTGCAGCCATCCATATGCCTGCGATATTAATAACAAGTATTCTTAAGCTACCTTTCTTGTAACATACTTTCTTTTCACAGTTCATGCAAAGAGACCAGAAAATCCAGTGCTAGCAAGACTGGACTGCTGATGAAAAGAGGATTTGGAGAACGCAGTCTAGAACTGGAAGCTAGGCACCTCATCTGCTCTGTCTCTTCAGCTTCTCCCAGCACAGCCATTCTCCTGTTCTGTAGGGTAAGACAGGCTGTGGAGAAGTCTGTTGAGAGAAGTTCCATGTCCCAGTTACACATGTATAGAGATCCTACAGTGGACACTAACATTACTCTGCTTAGAGCTCCTTCAGGTGCTTCAGAAATTTTTGTCCCTGCTACACTTCCTTTAACTATCCTCCCTATTATTCAGTCTATTTTCTAAACATCAAAACCCAAGATCTGAATATTTCCAAAAGTACACATTTTCTGAATATCAGATTATGAAATTAATTTATTGTTAAAAGAAATTATATCAATCAACAAGTAGACAAGTAGCAAAAGACTTGCCTAACCTGTGTTTTACTGAGGAATGAGAAAGTAAATAGTAGCTTGGAGTGCTATGGCAAGGGTAGCTTGGCTGTATTGTCCATGATACATGATGCCTGGCAGAAGACTGGTATGAAAAGGGAATTGAGATAATATTAGCTGTTCGATGGCATATCTGATATATGTCAGTTCCTCAAATCTTGTCTTGTCTCAGATCTGCTTTGGTAAAGCAGGACAGCATTTTGAAATCAAAGCCATGAGAACCCTTAAAACAGCGCTGAGCTGTGTTACTTGCTGAAGCAAACTCCTTGTCCATCAGCCCAGCAACCCAGTACTACTGGTAGTACTACAGGTTGGCTTTACACCTGTGCCAGATGGACTTGTCTACACGACATCAGAAAAAGAAATAACACCCAGAGAAATTAACAGGTTGAGCTAGTGAAAAGCAGACATTAGATGCTGGCTCTTAATTTAGGCTGCTGCTTCTCCTGACAGAACTCCCATACCTGATGCACAACAAAACACCAAAAGGGAAGGTATGCAATCACGCTCCAAATGTTACACAGGGTTGACTGCCAATAATATGCTAATCCTAATTGGGAATATCAAAACAAACATTTTCAAAATGTCATTCAATGAGCCAGTGTTCTATAAGCCCCTACTGCTAGTTAGCATCTATAGAGTTAAGCCTTTTCAACTTAGTTTAGTTTGTCCTGCTTAGGTGTAATTGCCATATTAGTGACTTTCAGCACAAAGGAAAAGCAGATAGATGTTGATTGATAACTTTAGACTTAAAAAAACCCCAAACATGAGAATTCACTGGCTTGTTCAAAACATAGGTAAGTCACTTAAATTATTAGAACACAAAAGAAATGACTGAAGGACAATCTATATTATGGTCTGTCACATTTCCAGATTCCACACAGAGGCTTATCCCCTTTCTCCCTTTTGTCTTTTGTCCATAAGGACGGTGAGACTGAGCTTTGTGTGTTTAATGTTTCCTTTACCCAGCACATATGTACTCAGTAATGAAAGTAGAACATATCTTCTCTGTATTGATCACTCCATAAAGAACATGCAAAATAGCTTCCACTGGTCCAGAAAAAGACCCTTTAGGGATGGAACACCTCTGCCTGTTTTATTTCAGAAATGGACTGGTTTTTCTCTGAACAGGAATTCTGCTAAGAGAACAACTGCAGTTCTTACTTGTCTTCAAACTTGTGGAGGGAGAAAAAAAAGAGGTCTTTGGCTTCCACAAGATTCAAGTAACTTAAATGTCACTAGATCCATTCCAGAACACAGCTCCAAGGTGGTCTTTGACTGCAAGAGGAGCAAGATCAGTAAGTGTCCAGTCCTTTAAAAACAGTCCTCTTGAGATCGGCCATTGCCCTTGACACTGGTGCCAAAGGAAAAAGAGAGTCAGGCCTCCCCAAAACAAATCAAAAGGCCACTTCAGCTCCAGAGAAAATCTCGTTACCAGCATGGTCAGACACACGCAGGCAGTATGGAAAGTTCCAATTCTCCTGCAAAAAAGAGCTAATGGATCTGCCCTGAAGGTCCCCTGATGGAAGTGCTGTTATGAGCACTGGCAATAGTCATAGTCATTGCCACATCACCTCACTCGGTTCCAGTGTTTCTGTTTCTGGACCTGGAAAGAACTCAGGACAGCAGAAATGGAAAAAGGAATGTTAATAAACCTGTCATCAATATGAGATGCATTACGGAGTCCAGGGAGGCCCACACCAGCAGCAAAGGCCGTCCTCCCCAGCATCATACAACGAAATTGTGACCTTTCCACACATACAAGTAAGGTCTCAAAAACTACAGCACACAGCAGAAAGAGGGCAAAAGAGGTCAAAACTACCCACAAATGTTAAGAACTCTAAAGTAGCAGGGGAGCTGTTAAATGAAAATACTTGAGCAATCTTGGCAAGCAGACTCAGATACCACTATACAAAGGAAAGAAAGCAAGTTTGGACTGGCATTCAGCTGAGACATTCCCAATATTGCATGGGACTAATAATTTTCTGTGTGAATTTTTATTATTCCCTCAGAGTCATGGAAAGAATAAATATGAGGTTTCATTTCACTTTAATGATTTTCAGAATGAGGCTCTGAAGAGAAAACCAGAAAGCAAAAATTAGTGTTTAGTTATCTCTTGTAGTCTGCTCTGTGATACTGCCTCTAATCCCCAGTCCTGAGTGAGGAGTTCTGTAAGCTAAATCATCAGCTTGGGGATGGAAAGGCCTGCCCCACCTGTAATCTGTTAGATAGGCAATGGACAGGCAACAAAACCTGAGGGAACAAACTTGTCAGCAAGATTTGGTGGATTGAGCACCATGGGGAATACTCACATTGCTTTAAAGTGTTTCATTTAGAGCACTAGATAAGTAGAGCGGGAAAGACAATGGTATTTAAGTGTCTTCAGAACAATGAAATCAGGGTATAACTAAACCAGATTTTTCCTTACACTGCCCAGACACTGCATTACTACTAAGACCAGCTAAGTCCAGATTGTAACAGAAATATTAAGGTCCTGGTTTAAAATACACCTATCATGGCTATTAATGAGGTCAGAAAATGCTTAGTGATGGATGAATGCTTATCATTGCATCCCTGGACAGTACAGAATCAGGCAAATAATCAGCTTCAGTCCTCTCTGTTGAATGTGTCTGAGTGGTGAGTGAAGAATTCATAGAAATGAACTTAAGTCCCTTAACTGCTGTCAGAAAAACTTCAGCTGGTAGCAGAGACCACCACTCAATGCCAAGCAAAATCTTTTAGATTTAGGCCAGCTCAAACCCAAGGCCTTTGATGATGAACAAGTAGATTTGGTCAAAAATTATTTCATTTCACAGAGAATTACTCAGATTCTTTTTCCTCTAATACCACAGAGTCCAAAGTCTGAGTCATTCCACAGAGTCCAGGAATCCCTGGGACGATTTTCAGGCTCTGAAAGATCACAGAGATTGGAGGATATGGCAGACTAGGAAGGAGGTGGAAATGAGAACACCCCTCTCTTCCCATTTCAGTTCCTTCCCCTCCTCTGCCGTTCCCTCTGGCAGGGAGAGGAAAACAATGAGTGTGGCACGTGTAGCACTCAAGGAAAGCTCAGTGCACTAATGGCTGCCTTTTCCGCAAGCCAGCCACACAGAATTTGATCTGAAGATGCAATACTTCAATGGAGGGTTTATTTTTTTTTGACTGAGTTGACAGAAACAAATGAGCAGATCATGTGTTCAATCTCTCAGACAACACAGGAACGCTTCATTTGCTATAAAGGTCAAAAACAGTGACCTGGTTAAAGGCTAAGTGTTTTTCTAAAGGTGAAACACTGACAAAAGCAAAACATCATTTATTTTTAATTAACTACCAGAATGCTATTTGATTCTTCTCTAAGTACAGCACAAGCACAGTATTGTTCCTGTACCTGCTTATCTCTAGCAAAAAGGTATCGCTGCCTTTGAGTAGAAATCTAGTGATCTGGAAAGCGTTCTGCAGGAAACAGGCTGAGCAACACTGCAGAGTCACTGATGATGGAGGAGCCCATTGTCGCCTTCCCAATGATTTCAATTCCCCAGGGTGAACCAGGCACAAGAGTGGCAACAAAAAGCATTCCACGTGCTTAACTAAGAGCTTTGCTTCAAGGCCATATCTGTGGCGGCTGTACACGAGATGGGGCCAAGTGGCTAAGAGGCCTCTTCCCATGATAAGGAGGGAGCTGCCAGGCTCTCATGTCCCAGCTGTGTGGACACTCTAGCACTAAATACAGAAGCGGGCCCCATAAGCCAGCAATTTGCATTTGTCCAAGACGGATCAACTATGACAAGAGACACCAAAAGAGTCACATTTAAAATAGCCAGCTGCCCATATCTGCAGGAACACTTGCAGGATGGGTACATCCCAAGCTCAGCCTCTTCTTAGGCCTGTTTCAGAGTTTGGGTTTCCCTAACTTCAAGCCAGCCCATCCTAGTGTCTCACATTCAGCATCTGGCTAAATTTTGACAGCCCAAAATTTCAGAAACATTTATCCCTCAAAAATATTGCCAAAGTAAATAAACTAGTGAAACAAGGTAACATTTTTGGCAAATCAATATTTTCTACTTCACTAAAATCACCCCAGACTGCTCAAACTGTGAGACTGTCTTCAAATGCTGCTTATATCTCCTTGGGAAAAATACCTTTTAGTATTCCTCTCATGAGGAACCAGATTGTGGCTTAGACCTTGAAATTCTGCAGCAGGGCTGAAAAACACAGGTATTTAATATGAATGCATAGGCATATGCATAAAGCTCTACCTGAAACTCAGACTCGACCAGGTGATGCTCAAAATGACTTTTTGTAAGTTTAAGCATTAGAAAATAAAAGAGGTAATTCACAGCACTGTACTGCATATTGGACACAATACTGATAAAAATCACAATGCCTTTTTAAAAGGGGACATTTTCCTTCTGTTCTCAGCATTCTTACAAAGAAAATCTTATATGTAGATTTTGTTCTACATCCCATCTAAAACCAGCTGTAGCTTGCTATTCCTTCTTATTAAGAAAATGCTGATCTGAAACTTGACACTCTTAAGGCAGAATATAATTTTTTTGAGGAGCACAATGTCGTGAAATCTCACAGAACCTTCCCATCCATGAGCACGAAGCAGGGGACATTTTATGTCCCACGACGTGCGGCGGAACAATCTTATCTGAATAGCTACTCTTTCTGTGACAATTTGCTTGCATTCAGACAAGATTATTTTCCTGATCTCGTCAGGCCACACGAATACATGAAATAAGCAGAGACAACAGCTCACATAAATATTTCAGCCACAACCTGTGATTAAAGGTGTCCCCTACACATCTTTATTTCTGGCTGCGTTCAGTTTTAAACATTTTTTCCCCTAAACAAACCTTGTCTCTTCTTCACTCTCCTCTTTTTTAATTAAAGCTTCTCTTTAAGATAATCTTCAGATGCACCAAGGAATATTCCCCTCTGGTATTTTATTGTCAAGCAATGAGCTACTCTTGGTGGTTTCCCACATCTCTTGCCAATGTAACCATGGAGACCTTGCCAGCTGCTGCAACATCTTGAGGAATTTTGTGTCTCTCACTGGCTTCCACCACGGTAAAATCATTATCCAAAATTGGCTGCAGGACTTTTTTCATTTTTGAAACACTCACTAGCTTACATGCTCATTATGCCAATAGTTGGAAATATTGCTCATTATTAAATAGCAGTATTTGCTATTTACGTAATAGTAGCATGCAGAGGAAATGTACAGATGTTATCAGGGAAATGCCTTTATTCCAAAGTGTCCAAGGGATAAGACTCCATGACACCCCATTTTCATAAAATACTACCTAAAAATAAAAATGCTCAATTAGCTGAAACAAAAAGCTGTCTACATACACTTTCAGATGATGTTAAAGCACAGCTACTGAATGAGAACAGCATGGACTCTCGAGTCAAAGGATCCAAGAGCATTGCCAGACTTGCACTTAACTGGTTCGCCTACAACCATAGAAACAGGTCCTGTTTACCACCACCTTTTTCCAGCATTATTCATTGTTGCAGTGATTCATCCCACCTTCGGTGTGAGTGGCACCAAGTGGGTGGATTTCCCCACCCAGGATTCTGCCCCTGAGGGCTGATCCAAGGGGAAATCTGTGGCATAAGGCTTACACCCGTTGAATGCCACTCACACCCCGTCTCCTCCCCTGTGCTGGAGCTTCCAGTATCCCTGGGCTCGGACAGGTCAGCTTGTTTTAAAATTCCCTCCAGCTATACTGTTATTGGTTAGTTTTAATTTGTTTCTCCCCTAGTATGTTTCTATTAGTTACTTGTCAAGTCTCATCATTTTCTAATTGGTTACCTTTGTTGTACCTCCCTCTCTCTGTAACCCTTCCAAGCCTGAGATCAGAGAGAGACAAAGGGTCTCTCTGCTTGGCTTTCCTTCAAGCTTCTATCTCCCTGCTCCCTCAGGGCAGAGAAATAAAACTTGGACTGTAGCCGCGGAGGGTCTGACTCTTTCCTCCTTGCCTTCGCTACTGCCTTTGAACAGCATTAACTTGCTTGCTGCACACGGCTTATCAGGCCAGAAGAACTGAGGCACGCAAGCCTCAGTAACCTTGCACCGACACCGCTGTTTCTTGTGGGCATCGAACCCCGAGCCACAGGCCAAACCAGTGCCAGGCACGGCAGCGCAGCACTTCATGTGGTGAATAGCAGAAGGAAAATTCAAGCAGGATGGCAAGAGGAAATAAAGGTGAGGAAAGGAGAAAGAGCAACATTCATTCTCTTAGACCTTAACTGTCATACTTTTCCTCTCTTTCTGTTACAGATGTCTCACCGAGAGTCTGATCCCATTACGAGGCAAAGAAAGAAGAAATGAAGGGGGAGAGTGAAAGGACCTAGACAAGAAGCTCTTTCTTACTACTGTCCTTGCTCCACAATAAGGGCATGGCCTCCCCAAACCAGGTGGAATCTTTTGCAACAGTTCTATAAACCAAAAGCTGAAAGTACAATGAAAAGCAAAACTTTAAACATCCCAGCAGAAGCTAGTCCAGTCTTTGTTTGGATGATGGACAACATGTTCTGCCCATTTCTCTGGTGCTGAAGTTACTAGTTGCAGCCAACACCAGGTGCAGAAACCAAATTTGTTTATTTTGCTGCTGTTGTCTTAGCCCCTTAAGAGGCATTTATTTCTAACTCCTTTCAAGAAAACATGATCATACTTCAAGAACAAGAACTCCTGCACTGTCAGCCCACCTCACCTATTTTGTACTCTTTTTCAATTTGAACGAAGGCTTCAGAAGCATTCTTCCTCTCAAACAGCCCTAAGAAAAAATAAAGCAAAAAAGCAATATTGACTGATTACGCCTTATTTAACCCTTCACATTTCAAGCACTGCAATGATTTTTTTAGCTTTTCCTATTGCACTTATAAATTAAAGGTAGCAACTATTTGTCACAGACATTGAAGAAGAACCGAAAAGCACCTGCCCCCAAAGCTCCCATAAAACAGCCTCACCTACAACCAACAGCATCTGTCCACAGCTTGGCATATTTTCAAATAGGATCCACGGCAACTAACCCCTCTGGCCTGTGGTTTGAGATCAAAGAGAATAAAGAAATCTTCAGATCCACTTAAACCACATAAGAGGCGGTGACAGGAAAGGGACAGCATTCCAAACACTCTTAACCAGCCTGTGGTAAATGGAAAACTTTTCTGGCATTGCTGTGCCCATGGATATTGACAGAAAACAAGGGAAGAGGAGAGTTGCATGGACTGTAAAGAAAAGACTTGTCAAGAGGTGTTGATAATCTGAAGAGTCTGTCAGGGTATCTTAGTGTTTAGAAAAGCTGGAGACAATTCCACGTAAGTGAGACCAAAACCAATCAGTTTTCCACCAGCATTTCCAGTCAGGTACGTCATAGAATCTGGTGGAATTGCAAAACACTACTGCTAGTTCAAGAAACTCCAGCCATACTGTTTCTTGCTATAGTTTCCCCATTCCCACATGGTTTTAGGCAGATCATAAAGTGCACAGCTTCTGGGGCCTTTATAGCAAAGAAGAGCTTTACCTACACTGTGCTGTCCAGTGAACGGCACTGTCACTTCAGAGGCCAAAAACACAAGGCTGGGTATCTGTTACAGGTAGTGGAACATTTGCTAGAGCCCTAGTTTTACTTTCAGAGTACATGAAGATACCTAGTTACTGCCAGATTTACGTGATAAGTTTAGAATCCATTCTAACACAAGATGTAGAGTGTTCACACTGCACTAACATGCTGCAGTGATGTAGAGCTGTCCAGCTTAAAGCAACCCTTGTTCTACTTCAAAGCTCTCGAAGAAAGCTGAAGTATACCTGTTAAGTGCACAGCAGCTTGTTAAGCATAGGCAGTCCTTGCTGAAGTAGCTCTCTGCCTGCATTTTATGAAGATGTACATGTCAGTCAAAAAGAAAGAAGGGGGATGCCAGGCCTTTTGTTAAAGCTCACAAGGAGAATGTGCTAAATAACAGCAGCTCAGAAAGTTCCACCTCTCTACCAGCCAAGCCTGTGATCAATTTATTAGTGAAAACTTTGACAATGGTGGTGTGAACAGGCCCCTCATGCAAATTGATCAATGGACTACAGCAGTAGCCTCAGATTTTGAGTTAGTTCCTCCCTGCCTCCAATCCTCCCCATTCCAGCCTAAGAACTCTCATAAGGCCTGGTCACAAACAGAGGCCATGAATGATCCTCATCTACTATAAACATTATATAAAATGAAGTTGTTAATTACTTTGATGAGAATCTCCAAGTTTAGGGTAGGGAAAGACTTCATGCACATGGCTTTACAAGTGGAAGAGAACAGGCAAACACCTTTCAATAGTTCAGTCACGTCTTGGATGCGTGTGCATCAGGGCAACCAGGTCACCCTTCCAGGGAGAGGAAAACGTAGTAACAGAGAAGGGAGGAAGAAGTCAAAAATATATGCTGAGAAAGAATCAATAATCTGGAGCAAAGGATGAGAAGTTGAACAAACCCCTCTGAGCATATTTTCCTGCTCTAGCCAAGCATCTTTACTGAAGAGGGAAGACAGAGCATACAGTAGGCATGAGCTCAAGTTTGCCGAGTAGATACAGGGAGAGCCTGGGGCTTACCACAAGCACTTTTCAAAGGTGATCTTGCAGTTATTGAAGCAGGCATATTGTTTCATTTCCTTTTCTTTGCTTTTGTCACTATAAACACCATTTACACCAACTTTGTCCCTTTTACATTTCATAAATATATACATGTTTCCTTTAGACTTTAACTTGGCCTGAACTAAAATTTCTATGAAGGCAAACACATTTGTCTGTGTTTGGTGACCATTCACAGCAGATATTCAAAGGAGGAACAACTTCTGCTGAGATGTATTAGCCAGGAAACCTCTCTGGCAGGGAGTTGGGTATCAGATAGAAAGCCCCACTAATAAAAATTAAGACTCCTTGGAGAGTACATAACCCCTTAAAATCATGAACGTGTTTTTAGTGTAAAGGGCAAAAGCACTTCCACTGTAAAAACAAACAAACACACACACATACACACACGAAAAAAGCAAACAAAACCAACAATACAACCAAATAGCAAACCAACAGAAACCCAACAGGTCCTCTAAACACTCTCTTAATTTTCTTAATTTTCTGCCACAATAGCTCATTTTTAGAAGGAGAGCAAAGCAATCGACAATTTTCACAAGTGCTAGAAGTGAAGGTAAACTCTTCATTTTTAACCCACCCTGCTAACTCACAAGAAGATTAAAAACTGCTCTGGCATTGCTAAGATTTTTAGTGAAGTTCACTAGCTTAATTTAAGAACATCCTGTCTTCTCCACAGCACCGCCCACCTTTCCCCCACACACCTGTCAGCAATGGGAAGAAGCCATTCTGCTTTAAGAGCCGGTGTAAATGGGCTTCTCACAGTGCTCATCAGCAGCCTGCCGGGGCTGCTAATCCCAACAACTTCAGTGAGCAGAACGCAAGCCCAAAGCCGACTGCTTCTGAAAACCTCGCCTTGTCCACATACATGCAAAATTGTGCATCGTAATTAGGATAAGCCAGCACCATTCGTATTGCCCTTGTCTCCTAGGAGTGACCCCTACCAGCCATAAATGTGGTACAACCTGGGGACTTTTTCTCATCAATTCGTATAATCCACAGAGTACATCTTGAACTCAATTAATTAAACCAGAATTAGGCTAACATGTTAAATCTGGTGGGTTTTTTCACTGTGAAAATATCAGTTGGGTAATGTCAAAATGTTTAGAAATGTGTTTGAGCCAAAGGTGAAAAAAAAAAAAAAAATCAGAAGAATTTGAGAGAAATAACTTACATTTTCAATGGCTTTTTATTTCAAGCCTCCTTTCATTTTATTTTTAAAGATAAAAAAGTAATTTAATTTTAGGTTGTCCTAGGACAAAATACAGTTTGTCCTGAAAACAAAAGACCCCGTTCTATTCAATTTAAAGTTTCTTTTTAAATAGGTGCAGATATGACCACAAAAGAAACTGGTTTTTTTTTCCTCGACAATCAATAGGAAGAGAATGTGTCAAGTATTCCAAGGCCATCTGAGCTTTCTTTAGTTGAAGAGTAGTTGTGTAAAACATATTCTCAACATATAATATTTTTATTTGCAACAGATGATAAAGTATTCATCAGACTTCAGGAAGAAAATGCAGAGATGAGCTCCAGATCAAAATCTATCCTGAAAGAATTAGCATACTCTCCTTCAGCAAACTACAGATTTTACATCACTTTGGACCACGTATTCTCCAGGTGTTTATTGCTGAATTCACAGCAAATGAACTCCTCATGCGTTCTGTCCAACTTCCAATCTTATTTTCTACCTGCAAGCTTTCCCCCAGTGATCACTAGCTCTAAACACTGCAGTGCTTGAGTTTAATGGCACTCCAGCTTAACAAAACACTTCGTGGTTATTAAGACAAAATGACTGAATTAATTCAGAAACTCAAGAGCATTCAGCTGAACTGATATTAAACCTCAAAAATACATGAGCCAAAGTCCATTTAGGAAAAAAAGAAGGCAAAAATGAGTAATAAGAAATAGGCACAATTCAGTTTTAATCTAACTAAAGCAGCTTAAGAAGAAAACACTCTAATGAAGCACTAATGACTAGTTAAAACTATTTTAACAACTGATGACTTCAGAGAGAATTTAAAAGATAATTTCCCATCAAAAGCCTTATGTAAAGTCACACCTCTACCTATTAAGTGCAAGAGTTTGGGCTGAGTTACTCTGCAAAGCCACATCATAGAAAAAAGACAAGCAAGCAGGCTAGGGAAAGATAATATTCTGCATTTTATATGTTTATGCACACACGGTACACAAAAATAATTGCTTTGACAGAGGCATAAAATCATCAGTCCAGTTCTTCTCAGGCATCTCCATAAGACTTACCAGGTTGAACATGGCCCAGCATAGAAATTATTCCAGATTCCCCCTCCTTCCCATCCAGATCTCACAAGCCAGAAAACTTCTCCCAACATGGTATATAAAAATTTTAAGTAGAATGTGACATAGAATTAAAAAGGATCAAGAATCACTAAAATCCTTGTAATATCACAGACTTTGTCAGATGAAAATACTAAAATAATTCTTGAAATGAACCAGGATTCGTGTTACAGAGAAATCTTGCAAGCAATTTCAATTTGAACTTATAGCACCCTAAGGCTTTTTGAGCAAGAATAAGATAAATAGGGTGTCTATCCCCACCTCTTTTCCGTGTGATGCCAATATGCAAATCTTTCCAGGAAGGAGGTGGGGTGGGGCAAACCCTGCAGAACTTTAATGATACTTCATATAGGTGGCTGCAGCATGCTCAAAATAATCAGTCCATTTCTGCAAATAAAGCCACACCCTTTCATTCTGCTCTGAGCCTTGAGAAAAATATTGTATTGACTACCTCCTCCTACATATTTTGTACATATTTTTGTTCTCTCCTGTTCCTCCAGTAGCTTAAAAAAGTAAAAGAAAGAAAGGTCAGAGGTCTACCCACATCTACTTGGTGCACTGGGTGAGCAAGTGCAATACCTGTTTCCATAGCAATGGAGAAATCTGACCAGCACTACAGCTCATCTTGTAACCCCTACTCCCAGTGCCTTGCTTCTCCTTCACAGCCAGATAAGCTCCAGGTGGTTTTCAGCAGAAACAGAGGTCACTCACCTGAGGTTCTCAGCATGGGGCACTGCCCCACCAGAGCAGCCACTGAGCTTGCAAGTCCCACATGGTGGCTCCAGATTTATCCCCGTCAGCCTAAAGGAAGGATTACTTGTTCCTCAGGCTCAAAATTTGCCTTTTTTGCATGGTAACCTGTTCTCTTTTGTGTTTCTCCTAACAAGCACGCAGTTCCTCCAATTCTTATGTACAAAGGCCCTCCTCCTCTCCAACTCTGGTCATGCTACAAAGAATGTAAGTCTTCTTCCTAATAACCACAGGGCTTGGAGTTTTGCTGCATGTGGTTAGCTCAGCTCTGCTTAGGCAAGCATCCAAGAATCTGGACTCTAGGTATCATAAAGTTGGCCCCGAGCTCATGTGTTTGCATTAGAAATATGTTACATTACTTCACAATGAGAAATGCTGCTCAGCGATTCAACTTTTCATCTAAGCTGGCTATACTAAAGCAGCAGCTCTGATACCTGATTCTCAGCAAGATCATTCCTTTACAGATGTTCTCATGGCAAACTGATTTCCCTCGTGTTTCACTCCAGTTACAGACAGCACTGTTAATTTATTTTTCCTTCTACAAGGCAATAAACGGTTGCACATTTGCCCTGGAAGGGAGAGCTATTACTGATTTATTTTGCATAAGAAGAGACTCTGAAATCAACCATTGATACAGACGAGCAAAACCACTGCAGAATCTTTGAGGAATCAACACAACAAATTGCAAAATATGACTAGCTTAGCACGTGACAATAGCATCCTCTGCCTTAACTTACACCTTTGGTATCTTCAGAGCAATTTATTTGCACTGTGTAACTACTGTATCTTTAGAGAAATCACAATGTTTAATGATTCACAATTGCCAACTGTCTGGAATTCAGATTGAAAATATCCAAGTTACAGCAGCTATTCATAGCTCAGTTCCATGAGAAGCTGGATATGCCATGGTTGCAGCATACAGCTGCCAAGGACATGTAAAGCACTAGCACAGGAGAAACCCTCTCTCAAACATCATTACAGAAAGCCAAGGGTCTTGAAAGACAACAGGAAAAATGACTTTCCAGAAGACCTTTCACTTCAGACAAGGCAGACTACATAGAGGAAAAGCACTCGTCACTGACTGACCAGAAAAGCCTCTATTTAAAGCTCAGACTTTTCTGATATCCCACAGAATAGTGCAACTCTGCATCCCCTTCAAAATCCCCGTGTTTACTCCAGGTACTGAACAGATGAGGTAATAGAAGGAATTGAGGAGGAGGGACTGACTTAAACTGTCCTTGCTGCTAAGACAGGGTCTCTTCTAAACAGCAGTTAGGTCCTTTAATTATCTATAATTATGTGGAATTGCTGTTCTAGAACAGCACACAGAGCTAAAGATGTGGGACCAGTCCATATGCTCTGTGGGAGGCAGTCACTTGAAACGTTTGCAATGTGATGACACAGGTTTAATTCTTTGGATTCACAGCTTCATCCTAGGCCTGCTAGGAAGCAGCCAAGAAGGAAATACAACAGGTCCAGATAAAATATTTCCCAGTAAGCAAGGCAGGAGGCTAGTAAACAATGCCTGAAGTCAGACAAGTTAAAGAGACTTCTTTCATGTTTCCCCTCCTAGTCACACTGCTCTTATGCCAAGCCCAGGAAAGAACAGACCAAATGGACTTGGTACAAGGACAGGGACCTCCCCTGCATTGATAGGGTGACTCAAACAGGTCAGCAGATTCCTGCCAAGGACAAAGACAACACTAGTGGGATTTCCTAAGTTTCAAAGTGTTAGCAAACCTTAGAACAGATGGAAGAACCTGAATAGGCTGGTTTTTGTACTTCCTGGTTTTTGTAATTTCCTCTCTGCCAGGCTTTGCTTTTTCCCTTGCTGTGGAGATTTCACAGCACCTGGGTCCAGCAATGCCACCTCAGTACAGTCAACAGCAGTGGCAGCTCCCCTGGGAAAACCCATTGAGCAGTCACTGCTGATCCACACAACCTGCTGCTCCAGGGAAGTCTCCTCCACAGGGCTTTACCCTTGGGTAGGGCATGGTAAAGTGTTTCTCTCCTGTCTGCCTGCACCCAGAGAGCAGGCACACAGCACAGACACAGCCTGCTGTGCCTTGCTTTGCAGACAACAAAAGCACATGGGACAGGGAGAATTTCATTACTAGACCAGTGAAAAAGTCTAAAGTATTTATTTGAAAATTAGTCAGAAAGAAGAGAGAGACAGAGAGGGAGGTTTCTGGTGTTGGAATATAATACAGTCAAGACTATTTCTTCCAGACTTTTCTTATTATTTTCAATAAAAAAAGAAAGTAACAACAGCAAGAAAAGTGAGAGCAGAGACTAGAGATGACTGAAGCCAAACCATTAATCTGACAACATTTACATTTTTGTCAAACTATTTTGTTTAAAACATCTAACAAAAAATTCCTGTACCTCACAAATTTAATTTCCCAGAAAAACAATTTTTCAAATAGAGTGCCTCACCACTAAACCAAAACATTGTATTCTGCAGAAGATGGCCAAGCTGAAATTACTGATCTGCTCAAACACAGATTTTATAGTTATAGTGTGGAATTCAGTGCCTGAAAACAGTAAGATGGCTGAATTCTTCAGGAAAACTCATGGCAAAGTCAGATGATCTTTAGGCCATCTATTTGAGAAGTCATGTAGGCTTCATATGGACAATTCACCCAAGAGTTCTGACACTCAATCTACTCCTTATTCCCATAATGCCAGAGTCACAGTCTCCCATGTGTGTCCCCTGGAGCTTCAGCATCATTAGAAAAAGTTATAAAATATGTGTCTCTTGGAAATTAAAGTCACTAACACCAGCATGTCATAAAAATAGCAGGCAAATAACATTAGGTCTTTTCTCCATCTGCAGTTTTATAAAACAAATACTTCAAAACTATTTTTGTAAAGGTCCCGTTACAAAGACACTGTGATCTGTTTATACACTAGAGCCAAAGAAGTTGATTGATCTCATTATTAATGCATTATTTTCTTGCTCTATGTCCTAAGGAACAGAAAAATATACAATCACACTGTCTGTCCCTACTACCCTAAATAACTTCTCTGCCCATATTAAACAACACCTGAGAGAGGTTTCAGAGAGACACAGATCTGCTGGAGGGCAGGAAGACTCTGAAGAGGGATCTGCACAGGCTGGATCAATGGGCCAAGGCCATTGAGGTTCAACAAGGCCAAGTGCTGGATCCTCCGCTTGGGTCACAACAATTCCATTCAACACTAAAGGATGGGACAGAGTGGCTGGAAGGCTGCCAAGAAATAAAGGACCTGGAGATGCTTTTTGACAGTCACTGAACATGGGCCAGCTGTGCCCAGGTGGCCAAGAAGGCCAATGGCATCCTGGCCTGGATCAGCAATAGTGTGGCCAGCAGGACCAGGACAGTGATTGTCCCTCTGTACTTGGCACTGGTGAGGGCACACCTCAAATCCTGTGTTCAGTTCTGGGCCCCTCCCAACAAGAAGGACATAGAGGTGCTGGAAGGAGTCCAGAAAAGGGCAATGGAGCTGAGGAAGGGTCTGGAGCACAACGCTTAAGAGAACTGGCTGAGGTAGTTGGGGTTGTTTAGCCTGGAGAAGCTCAGGGCTGACCTTTTCGCTTTCTACAACTGCCTGACAGAAAGGTGTAGAGAAGAGGGGGTGGGTCACTTCTCCCAAGGAACAAGTGACAGGACAAGAGGAAAGGGCCTCAAGTTGCTCATGGGAAGCTTTAGATTGGATATTGGGAAAAATATCTTCACTGAAAGGAACAGGCTGCCCAGGGAAGTGGTTGATTTGCCATCCCTTGAGGTATATAGAAAGCTGTGTAGACTTAGGAACATCACTTAGTGGTGGACTGAGCAGTGCTGGGTTAATGACTGGACTAGATGATCTTAGAGGTCTTTTTCAACCTAATCAGTTCTATGTGTCTATGATTATCGGGTTTGTGAGTTTGATTTATTTAAGCAATCTGGATGAACCTCTCAAATATGCAACCTCCAGCTTCCACTTAACATACCTAGAAGACAGATGACATCCTTCGAAGCTGAGTTCTATCCCAGACCAAGGGCACTATGAACATAAAATTCTGTCCCGCAGTGTCCCCAGGCAGATTAAGGTTTCTGTGCTATCAGCATTTCCCAAAACAGTACTGAAGGAGAGAAGTAACATGTAGGCCTATAAATTTCCCTGGTTAAAGAGGAAAATGAGAGTAGAAAAGAACAAGGTAAGTGAGCAAGCTCAGAGACTTAGCAGTGGAAGAGGGCAGAAGTTCTCTGTTCCCTACCATGAAGAGCATGGTGCATATCACAACTATGTACCAGAGCCAGCATCTCTATGAAAACTGTAATGGGAACAGCTTATCCTCAGAGAATCTTGGAGAAGTAAAATTTTGTGCAAAAGAAGTAGACCAGGTATTCCAGGTGCCCATGAATTGCATCTAAGGTGACCTTTCATTGCAATTCCCAAGTAATTTCTTTGCACTGTGGGAACTGTGATAACTCAGAGTTCACTGAATTTTTATGATGCCGCATTTGAGTCATGAGAGGAAAATTTACAAGCAGTGGGAACACATTCAAGCAGTTATTAGCTGTCTGGGAGAAAACTTGATCAATAAGAAGATAAGATATTAGGAGGATTCCCTCTGTTCTCTTCCACTGCTCCTTGTTCGCTTGATCCACCGCCATTTCACATTGCTACTTCCCCAGCAGTGCTATTGCTGCTTGTTCAATACAGTGTTTAAGCAACATGCAGTACTTCAACATGTCTGACCATTGTATGTATTTTCTAGGAGTGCCCTGTAAAGGTAACCTAAAATCAAGACTACAGTCCTTTGCTATCATGAACTAAGATGAAATCAGAATCAGCTTGAATAAACTCTGTGAAAGGCAGCCAGCAGGCTGAATAACTCATAAGCAAATAAAATAAAAAGGACACTTTCCATCAAGTTTTCACACTGTTTCCCTTCTAATAATATTTTTTCTTGGGAAAAGAAAAAGGGCATGGGCAGGGATCTTAAGAACAGAGTGTGCCTTTTTTTAATTCATGAATGCTTGTCAAACTGTGTGGTATCCTAGTAAACCCCGCTGTGCTTTGTGTGCCCAAGGCTTGCAGGATAATCTGGGATGGAACACTCACCATATGAAACATCAACATCTTCTGCCTTGGAGACTGGGCTGTTACACATGTATCTGGAGCATTCTAGAAGAACCAGTTTTATTATTTCTATGTTAAACCCCCCGTGACTGCCTCAAAGACTGCAGCTCTTCCCTCTTCCTCTTAAAAGCTTCTTTTTATGTGTACAGCCTGTATGAAAGTTTAAAACATTACTTCAGGTTTCTCATAAAGCATTCCCACAAAATTCAATGCAGTCTTCTCATAGCCTGACCAAAATGGTCTGTACTGATGAAGAGAACAAGGTCCATAGCTAGCTCTGAAGCCAAGAGCACCAAATAGCCTCCCCCTACTGCTTTACTGACCATAATACATTAAAAAAAAAAAAAAAACAAACAAACACAAATCAACAGCAGTAGCAAAACCACCCAAAATCCACAAAACAACCCTCCACACTACTAAACACTTATCTTGCACACATTCAGTTGCATAAGACAGTCCCTGAGGAGATGCTAACTCAATAGCTGGCTCAATACTGCCTTAAAAGCATGGCACAGAGCCAAAGAACATAAACTCTGCCTCCAGGTTTAGTGCTGTGCTGACATGGTTGTACTGCCTCCAGACTTGGTGATAGGTCTGTCAAATCTAACTCCTTATTTCTGCTTTGCAACTTGTGCACAGAGAAGGTGTGTCCAGCATCTGCCAACACGCACTCAGTCGTACCAGTTTGATTTTACTTCTGATGAAATATTTCATTGTTCAATCAAGTGGGTATGAAAAAGAAAGTGTGTGTCAAAGTGCAGTTCACAAATCAGCTCAAGTACGTGTCTTCCAAGGTGGAACGAGCCAATTTTGACCAAAATTCATGGGCAGACACTCTCCTCTGAGACATGACTACATTAAAGAGATATGTAGATCCCAGGACTCCTGCATCTCAGCTCTCTCCCCTTTTCCTTTTGCTCCAGTGAGGTTATTATTTCCTGATGGCTTATAGCAGAAACAAATCTCCCCACTGAGTAACTAGAGAAGTACAGTCACAGACCCCATGAATCTTCTTTTCCCACTCTGTGCACTTCTCAGCAGAGCCCTGCGTAATCTGCACAGCTCATGCAGAATCACAGAATCAACAAGGCTGTAAGAGACTCTTAAGAACATCTAGTCAAGCCATCAGCCTAGAACCATCATAATAACCCTTGAAATATATCCTGAGTGCCACATCCAGGCACCTCTTGAACACTTCCAGAGACAGTCACTCCACCACTTTGCTGGGCAATTTATTCTAGTGCCTAACCACACTTTCAGTGACTTTTTTTTTCCTAAAATCTAATCCAAACCTCTCCTGGCAAAATACAGATATTGAAGTGAGTTTCTCACCCTGTAACCCAGTTGACAGTGCAGCTCTGGCTGACTTGATGCACTTAATATCAAAGTTTATCAGCACTGCTGTGAGTCCCAAATAATAGAGCAAAGGTCAGAAGGCAGCACAGGCCCCTGCTACTACTGAACACAAAAAACCTCCTTAATTGCAGGGCAGAGAATTTTGCTCTCATCTCAGCTCTACACTCAGCTACTTGCTGAAGGAAAGGGCTGAATGCTGGCTCTGCCCTGACTGTGTACCCACATCACAACAGCTTCTTCAGCCAGCACAGTTTTGAGTCTCACACAAAGGACAGGAAGGAATGAGGGTCTGTAGCTCTGCCACTTACATGTCAGTTCATACCTGCATTTGCTTCATTGGTAATCTCAACTACACCTGCTCCCTGGGGCTGGCAGCCTCTGCCATACACAGACACAATCTCATCTGCAGTATTCCTTATCTCCACAAATAACTTGGGGAAACTGCAGCTCGAGGAACAGCTTGGGAAAGGCACTCCACAGAAACATGGGGAGTCGTGTGATCTTTAGTATTTACACTGAAGACCAAGCTCCTGGAATTCAGTTCCATGGGAATCTGAGCCTTTCTCAAAAAGGAAACAGCTTTGCCTAATTGCAGTGAAATCTTGAAGACACATTCTGAAGCTTGAAATGTCAGAGAAATGATGAGTAAATAAATGGTTTGGAGGGGGAGGAGTTTTCAGCAGGTTAGCATTTTATGTCAGTCATCTTCTTTGGATTCTGTAAGAGCAGAGAAGAAAGAAATAAGGTATTTGATTAAACATGGGGAAGCTCTGGCTAAACAGGTATATTAGAAACCAGGAGTGCCTCAAGAAATGCAACATAAGGCCACATGCAACCTCACCACATCCTGTACATGCCAGTAAAGCACAGGAGCTGGTCTGGGAGCGTTGTCACTTAGGCACGGTGCGTAGCAGATGAGTGCTATGTACCAGCGCTCCCAGAAGGCAAAGACAGTGAGACTAAGTATTATTAATACAAAGAAACAACAGCCTTCTTTGAAAAATATGTCTCTCCCCTACTCAGTAATCAAGGCATGGGTGTGGAGTGTGTTTATTTGAGTTGTTTGGTTTTTTTAGTTTTGTTTTGTTTGGGGATTTTTTGGCAAGTGGGGTTTAGGTATTTGTTTGGATTTGTAGTTTTGAGGTTTTTTGTTTGGGTTTGGTTTTTTTTTTTTCAGAGAGATGGTGAACCATAGTTCAATATCTAATTATACTTTTGCAAAATTCTGCCTATGTTATTACTACCTTCTCTGCTTCAGTATTTCTTTAACTGTGGAAAAACCTCTTGGTAACTCAGCGAGCTGGAGTTCATGATTTATTACCCATGTTTGGCACTTAGGGGATCCATCCTCAGTTCAAGTGCTTCAGCTCATTTCTAGAGACAACAGGTGCCAGCAGCTGGAATTTCAGAGCCATTTCAGCCAGGAGAATCCAGCCCTATTTAGTCTAGCAGTTAACATAAGTTCATTCTTCTGAGTTCATTCACCAAACTAATAAAAACCATTCTGAATTTTCAGAAATACCTAGTTCATGAATTTCACTGAGGCATGGACTAAGCTGCTGAAAAAAATTTGTTTCTCAGTGTGAAAGAAGGTGAGTTTTCCCCCATCAGAAATTAAAAATATATATATCATTTCTTTTACTGCCCCAAGGTGATGTTTTTTAAAGCACAGAAAATCAGGAAAAACAGGATTTTACTGAAAATTAATTCTGTCTGAATCAGCTTTCTTTTTCAAGGAGTTCTGGTTTTGATGCAGAACTGACTTTTGAGATAAAACCTGCTCAAAAGAACGTAGTGCTATATCATCTCCATTCTTCCATGTCAAAGAAAGTGAAAGTTATACTTGTAAAGGACAATGAAGAGTTAAAAATACGCACCATTTCCTGAGAAAAAGTGTCGAATTTCCTTAGAGAATAAAGTATAATTGCCAGGCATTGATAAATTGTGTAAGAAACACTATTGATGATTCATACCAGTAGAACTTGCTGCTAAATAAACTCTGACCTCGATACTCAAGAGACCCACTTAGAACATCCTGCAAGACAATGATGTATTTCTCCACGCTAACCTTTGTGAGTAGTCTGCCTCTTCAGCTCCTTGAAACAAGCTAGTTCCAATTAAAGAGGAGAAGTGGAACTGTTTCATACATTTGTTTTAGTGACAGGACACACAGGGGTTATGATGTCATAGTGCCAAGAATATTGGGCAAGTAAAGCTGGCTTTGGGGTTTTTTTTGAATTTCAGGTATATATTATTGCAACACTGCAGAAAATATTTCCTTCTTTATGAAAAAAAAAAAAAAAAGTAGAGCTGTTAAAGGGAGGGAGAGGGAGAGAAAATGGCATTTAGAAGCTAAAGCTTAGAGCTGAAAGGAGGCAGTTTTGGCCACATTCCCAATCAGTTCTCACCATGCAGAAACTGGGACTTTATTTGACTTCCCACAGTTCAGTTGCTCAACTAAAACATGGAGAGATTACAAAATTTCTCCTAATTCCAGCTTGTTAGGTCTTACTATCTGCGTGGGGAATTCACATACAACACAGTTCGGATCTATCCCATCCAAAGGGCAACTCCCAGTAAAGGAAGAGTCACCAGAGAAGACCACCGTGAGATGGCAGAATTTTCCAGGACAACTCAAAGAGAAAACTGAAGTCTTTCCTGATGAAGGTAAGACAGACAATGGGGAAAAAGAGAACAGAAAAAGACCAGGAGGTTTTGGAGGCTGACCAGAACTCTGGAGTGGAGTGAATCAAAATTTTGGAGGAGCATCTTCAGCACGTGAGGGAAAAGAGTCCACACAGGTCCTCAGCTGGCTCTTCTTAGTGGCATTTTTTCCCCATACGATATTGAAGCTTCATGTCCAAACAGCACCAGCAGTACAACTGAAAATCATTATTTACCAGTCTAGGGACTGAGGACTAAGCAATTTCATTGACTCGTCCATGTTGTTCTCTTGCAAACACTGTCCACCATGGAACACATATCCAGAAAGTGCTTGAGAACCCCACTAAACGTGTCACAAACACTTGACAGCACCAAAGCAAACCAAACCCTTCCCAGCAGTCTTTGTACAGACCTTTAGTACAAAACACCAAAAGCCAGACCACTGACAACAGAACAGAAGAGGTGCAGGGTGGCACCTATTGCCTGTGTCACTTTTCCTTTGCAACTGGAAAATGAATCCTTAAAAGTCTTATTAGGTGTTTTTAAGGTCTTCCATTCCTTATTTGTTTCTGAGACAATCACATAAGAGAGACAAGGCTTGTGGTGGTGGGGGGGGGAAAAAAGTGAAGACTTTGAGACACATTTCTTAATCCCTGGATCTGTGCAGCAGGGAGAAAGGTGGAGGTATTGAATCTGCACTCTGACATGTAAACTTCATCTCTGATGAACAGAGACTCCGTCCTTTGAGGAAGAAGCTCCTGGGTAAACAAGCTGTGAAACACAGCCTTTTATCCTAGAGCTTCAGGCAATTTAGGCTCAGGATGCAAAGAGCAGCCAGGATGGACTTGCTTAGTGTTGAGCAGGGAGCCCAGACAGCAAGTAGAGTACAGAGACAACCCACTCATGGAAATGAACAACTAGGAAAGTATGCCATGGTACAGTTTGCTAAAGGAGATGAAACACAGAGGGAGGCAGGAACAAGGGAAGAAGCGACAGTGATGGAAGCAGATGGGATATGGGAGATGTTTCATAGGGTAGCATGGGAGAGACATTAACATGTTTGAAAGCAAAGGGAAAAGACAATGACTGATGCAGAGAAGCAGTGAAGGGATGTAGGAAACAGCATGGCTGATGAGGAGAGGGAACAAGCAGAGTCAAGGGATTTGCTTTCATCCTGATACATGCTGAAAGGAAGTCTCAAAACATTTAGTTTTTCCTATGAGGGAAACTTTGTTCTCCAATCACATCCAAAAGGGAAAGCAAGCCTGGTGAGGAGTCAGTTCTGAACTTCCCCAGTGTGCAAGGCAATTTGCTTCAGGCTGACTTCCCTTTGTTTTAAAGCCTGAGAGCATCCTGCTATGCCTATGACTATCAAATAATGATGACAGAATCAAACCATAAATGAAAGAATGAAAAAATCCCTTGTGTCATGGCATTTCCTTTATGAGTAATTGGTGCCTGCAAATGAGGACTACTTGCCATATTCCCAATACACAGGCAGTCATTAGCATTTCTGGTTCTTGCCTCAGTTGCAGTCAAACTGAAATAGGAAAAATCTCAGCTATGGGAAGAAGTGATGAAGTTAACTGACAACTGTTCTCATTAGCTTGCTATTTAAGATCAGTCCTGCTTGCTATTAAAAATGAATTTCAGGTATTCAGGATGGATTCCACAGTAATTCTATTTGTTTGAGTGAAATAAACGAAACTCTTTCTCCTGCAAACATTCAGTGATGAAAAAGGCTAAAAAACATTGATTGCTTGTTTTACATAGAGATGTAGCATGCATAAACAATAATGAGCAGTAAATAAAAATTTCTTCCTGGCTGCATAGAAAAAGTAATTTCAGCCAGTCGAATACTAAATCTCTCTCCTCCACCTCACAAGTTTTGTTCTTGTTAAGGACACTGCAGGAAGTTTCATTATGAAATGAACTTGGGAAATGAAACTTCAGCTACTAGTTTCTGCAGAAGAGAAACAGACCCACTGACCTCCTCGAACCCAAAGGCTCTTATTAGAGACACTAATTGTTGTTCTTTCCTACTTTCCAGCTCTGCTGTGCCATTCTCAGAAATTAATTCACCTCATTTGTCACTAGCCCTTCTCAGAACAGACTTTTATGCATTGCTGATGGTTCAAAAGCTCTTTCAGTAGGTTTCCAGAGTGACTTTTATGTCTTTAAAAGAAAACGTGCACTTGAGGAGGAGTATGTACACAGAAACCTACTATTAAGTACAGGCTTCCACATGCTTTAAGGGATTGTGCATTTTCCATTTCACTTTACCATAATCTTCAAACCTTACAAGCTCATGGTTTTTGCACTCATATGTATTAAAGGGAATAGGCTTCCTTATGTTTCAAATCTGGAAACAAGACAAAGACCAAAGACATCTCTAGTTCTTAGGAAACCGTATCCTGTTGAAACTCCATGTTCGGTTTAAGAAGCAATATTACGAGATGCCCATTTTTCAATAGGGCATACATTATGTTTCTATTTTCATAATACTTGCTACTTCCAGTATATGTCATCCTGAATAATTTTGTCCATGAAAGTTTGCTGAGAAACTATCAGGAATAGTCCAAATGAGTGTGGAGAAAGGTTGAAAATGCAAGTCCTTTTGAAAAATTTTAACCTGAATGGAGTTAATCATAGGCCTGATCTGTAATAAAACCAAAACATCTGACCAGTTGCATCACCTTGGTAGTGGTAAAGACATACACTGCCACACCCATACAAATATATTTCAAATTAAATAAATGCCAAGAAATAGTACAATTTGTTCTGGACTTCAGCCTTAACTCCACCCTCAAATTAAAGAATTCTGTAGGCCAGAAACTGTGAGACATGGACTACATTAATTTTTTCAGAAAGGTGCCACCGGACAGCATTAGCTACATCCAGACCAGCAGGTTCCAAAGCTTCCCCAGTACCTTCCTTACGTCCCTACTGCAGTCTGTAGTGCCCTTGGCTAAAGTACAATATTCCAACAGCAACTTTAACATATTCCCACAATACTCTATGCACTTCAGCTGCCTAATGTCAGAAAATAATAATAAATACAGGTTGGACATATTCGTGCAATATAAAGTAGGCAAAAGGTAATAATTTCACTGTCAAAAAATGGAACCAAAACTATCTTTCATGTCACATCCTTGCATGTACATAAAGCCGGCAAGTTTGATAACACAGACCCGGCGGACTGCAGAAACGAAAACGATTTCAGATAATCAGTAAGATACAAAGAAACTTCTACTTCGACAATAACATAATTACAGCATCCGGCCCAAAAGGGTCTGCACAAAGGAGCAGATGCAGGAGCCATTGTGATCCCAAGGAAATACTTTGAAGAGGAGATTTTTCTCATATCAGTCTATCGCTTTGCAATAAAAATGTAACACCTTTGAAGCAGTGCATATCTTAGTACCTTCTATTTTTGGGGAATATAACAGACTGCTGGACCTCTTAGAGAGTTAATTTAATACAACATAAAAATGATTATTCTCACAACAAGAAGAATCTATAGAGATGAAATAATGAGGCATGGTGCAGTGATTTACAGACATTATATTGTGTTGACATTATTGGTGGTAATACTGTAACATGCATTTCACAACATCATGCCCTAGTTTATTTCAACAGAGAAGTGAATCTAATAAAAGCAAATCAGCTCTCATTGGACCTGAAAATATTTTTCATTCCCCAAAGGAGAGCTTCAATCCTTCAAATCTTCTCTTTAAGGCTAGATTAAAACTGCTATTAGGAAAGCTGGCCAAAACAGTTTTGACAGCTGAGGAAATATTAGGGGCTGGAGTTGGAAAGTAGAGATACTTGGTGGGTTTCTGTTTCTTTTTAAACTTTAAACTCGGGTTTAAGCCCGAGTTCTCTGTCACCTTCTCCCTCACGGAAAAATAAGATGCCCACATCAGCTTCAGTTTCATGCACACACACAGGCCGGGCTGAGAATTTGTGTCTCGGCTGTATCAATTCTACAAAGGTCTGCTGCCATCTCTCTAAGCTGCTTGCCCTTCACTCAGGGACCCCTGAAATCCTGGAAACAAAACTAAACAGCTCAAGAGAAGCAGGCTTGGTTTTTTTCTACATCTACTTTCAGCCTAAGCCATAAAACACAGAGAAGACAGTAAGAACAAACAAGAACATTTGTCGCAATCTCAGAGAGTTTTGAAGTGGCTTTGTAGGAAAAGGTCAGCCCCTAGTGATACCGGTTTTACAACCCTACTGACAAGGCCATACGTATGAATTTGGTAATGTTTGTCCCAAAAGGACAACCAGACTCTCATGGGGACGAGGTTTCCCTGCAGCTGGAGCTTTTACTACCAGAGACAAGGGAATACTCAAGTAAAATGCCCTTCTATAATAAATCTCTTTCCCTTTTGGACACAGTCTCAAAAACAGTGACGTGAAAGATACAATCCATATGTAGCTATGGAAACAATGATATCTTCCTTATTTCTTTCTGTAGCAAGAAACAGAACAAGGACAGAGAGGAAGACAATAACTTGGCCATGTGCAAACCTACATTTGGAGAGAAGGCAGAGTATGGTACTCTCAGTTGCCGTTTTACTCTTCTGGAGACACGGTACAAGGCCAACACAACAGAATGCAATGCATCTACTCTCCTTGCATCTCTGACTAGAACAGAGATGGGAGGGGGGGTGGGGGGAGAGGGAAGAAGGAAAAAATACATCTGGAAAAAGAAAATGAAGTTAGAAACAGATACAGCATGGCCTGGTGGACTTCCTTTGTCAAGCATGCTCTCTTGTCTTTTCTGACTAAGCCCATTTATTTTTATTCATTACAGAAAGAACAGAGAAGAATCCATAATTATTCACTAGATACAGACATAGAATAAATTGATCTTTCCACATCATATCACTTCAGACTTAAAATACAGAGAGACATGTGATTAAATCAATATTCTCAAAGGAGACAACACTCTCTAATAGCTGGCTTTAATAATCATAATTTTGCAACCCACTGTGCTTTGAACATAGGAATGAATTAGTCATGTCAGAGCCAAGTACTCACAGGAAGAAGGTAGGCATTACTATTTCACAGACTTTTTTCAGCTGTGGAAACTGAGGCCAAGGGTTTACTGGTAGCATTTACAAAAGAAGGAGGCACTTAAATACCACAATGCCCCACACTTTTGGTTTACTCTTATAAGAATAAATGTCTTCTGGAACAAAGGATTTTAGAAAACACTGTCTAATGACCCAATTTCTGTAAGGATGATTGAAATCACTCAAGATACAGGGAGTCATCTGAAAGGTAACAATTTCTTTAGCTGCCTAGTACTACCAGGTACACTATTAACATCTCTATTACATTTAACAACACACCTGATCATTGAGACCAGGTTTGCCCATGCTTTTAAAAGCATTACTTCTTCTCTGTCTCACTTGCACTGCAAGAAACCTTGCCAGGCAGCCCTGGACACACAGAGTTTAGATTTCTGCTGGAGGTCCCTGTTGGTGAGGCTCTCTAGTGCCAATGCAAAGATGTACATACAGCCTGAAAGCTCAATTCCTTTTTTTTCCACACAAGTTCTTGTCCCTTAGTCTCGACTCTAGAGACATCTTAGGTATCTTAGGTGTGTGAACCAAACCACTAAAAGAAGCACATCTCCTGCACACCTAGCAACAGGAAAAAATCCCAGCTGTGCCCACATTCAGGTGTTGAGGGAGAGGAAGGCAAGGAAGACGTCGTCCTGCAGGTTAAAGAGCAATTCAATAAAACAGGGGACTGTAACTCTCAGGTGATGATCTCTACACCAGCACACCATGCTTCCCAAATCTACAGAGCAGGAATGGCTGCATATTCCCCTCCTCTAGCAGTCTTACCCTGGAGTGATCAGGGACCCTGTTATTCTAATGGTGATATCGATGTGATATATGAGCGCTTCTTTTTCCCTAAGTATTTTGTGAGGGAAACACACACAGTCTGAGCAGCAATCAAATCCTGGTGGTCTGTGGTTCCCAAAGAGGAACATGCCAGAGATGTCTGTCCTCACTGACAATGTCTAGTCAAGATGTCATATTACTAAGCTCACAGCAGCTGCTGAGAGAGGTCTTGCTATGCACCTTTCTTGATTAACCAAGAAATTCCCTCCTAGAGGCATCTGAAGTAGGAGCACTGCCTGTGAATTGAAACTGAATTTATCTGCCTTTCATTTTTTGTCCCTTATCTCTACTTAAATTATGCATTCCAGCCTGGAGCTGCACTCACAGAGGCTAATCTCCTACTGGTTTCTTTGCTAGGCAGCTCAGACCCTATCTCCAGTTTTAATAACTATCAGCATGTGACATTTGTGGATCAGGATGTAAATAGATTTAATGAAAATGATACCAGAGCAGGTAGATTCAAACAACAATTCCAGAATAGAAACACCATTACCAGAAAGTTTATCTGAAACTTTCTATAAAGCCAACAAAGAGAACAATAAAAGTCAGAAAAGCCTGAAAAGATTCTAAAACTGAGCATCTTTTCTACACACCACAATGTAAAAAAACCCTGCACCATCTTCCATAGGGAAATGTATTAGTCAGAAACAGCTACATCTAGGAAGATTTTAACTATAACACAGGAAAGTAAATGCTTTTTTTTTCTTGCTTTGTCCTTTAACCCTGAGCTCAGAGCTGCATTTTCTGTAATGCAGTTTACTCCAGAGAATATGGGGTTAGGATGCACAGGACCCCAGTTCTCTCCCTGCTTTGGTCTCAGTGTAATGCTTGCCTTGGTATCAAACATTTCCTTGGTCTCTTGTTTCTCTACTATGGCCTTCCTCTTTATCTTTTAATAAGCACCATGATAAAGGCTTTAAGGGTAACTTATTTTGTAAATGCTAATGTTAGGATGATCCTGCTGAGACATGCTGAAATTACAATAAGAAGGACATGACAGCCAGTTCAGAATTCAGGCACAAATACCAGTGACAGTTCTATGAGCTAATCATACAATTGTATTGTTCAGTAGTTAACTCCAGCTTTCTGGTTTCATAGATTCTTGGACAGGATGTCTATCTTCCCTAGATATGAGCATTTGGAAAATTAGAAGTCAGGCAAGGGTCAGCTGTGCCAAAAAGTAGGGGAGCCATGGGGAATATCTTCTGGGAGTATCTGCCCTGTGCAATTGATGACAAACAATTTACCTGCATGAAAAGAGGTTGGTGTTTGCAAGCAAGCAGTAGCAGACAAGAACAAGCAATAGAATCACATTTTCAAACTGAATTATCAGTCATAAAATATAATCTCCAAATTTCTTATCTTATAGGTCCAGTTTGATTCTGTATGTGTTCAATTTTTAGTAGCACAGTTAAGTTTCCAATACATCCAAAAACTCTATATGTATTCCCTGACTTTACAGCTGAAATTGTTTGAGATGTTCTGGTGCCTGGTAGTAAATGAAAGCAGCAAATGTTCTGTAATCTCTGCAGCAGTAAAAGATCTCAGTGAAGGAACCTGCTGCTATGTCATGGACATTTGCAATAATCGCATTTAGGAAGGGAATGTGACACCACTTGTTCGATGTGATTGAGCTATTGCAGAAGCTCATGCTAGCTAATTAATCACCAGGACTGCTGAAGGGGAAGAATCTTTTCCAGACAGCTTTATAGTCATAGCTGGAATGAGCCTGAGAACTTTTTGTGCTTTCCCAGTGTGTGTGCAGAAAGCAGCCAATTGTGAGGCTGGCATTGGTCCTTGGTGATCAGCAGTGGGCTAACAGTGAAGCACTGTTTTGCTGGAGCTGGAAACCCCACCCCAACACCAAATAAACAGAACTCCATTGTGAATTTCCTCTGCAAAAGTAAAAATCAAGATGGAAAAATCATAGTAAATATCATGCTTTGAAGTATAGTGACAGGTAGAACAATTCACGCAGTATTTAAAATACTTTAAAATTACTGCTCTTTTTAAAGGTCCTGATTTTTTTTTTTCACTTTCCTTAAGAAATACGTGGATTGACAACTTTCTGTCATTAGTCTAGATAAGATCTTTTGTTATCATAAACAATTAGGTGCGATGAGCACATTCCAAAAATCTTTCAAAATACTTTTCAGTTCTTAAGGTCCTGATCCTGTAAAGTTACATTCACATGCATGATGATAAGCTTACAAACAGTGCTTCTCTGTGCAGCAGAAACAGCAGTAATCCAATTTTCAATACATTCCTATAGGGTAAAAATACTTATTTTCTCAGATGACTGAAATTCTAGTAGGTAGGGGTTTTGAACTGTAAAACCTAAGTGTGCTTTCATCAGTGCAGTAATAACAAAACACAGTATCAAAGAGAAAAAGAGAACAAATGCCTTCTAGAAAGGATAAACACCTAAGCAACAAGAGTCTGACATTAGCTCCTGTCTTTGCTCAGCAAGCTGTGTACACACCTAAAACCCTCAAAAGGCTGGACTGATTGGATCTGTTCCAGCATCTTGCAAATTCAGAAGTTCTCCTACTGAATTAAGTAGACAGCAGATTAGATTTAACACTTAGTTGACCACTTATTCTATACTCCATGAAATGCCCGGTACATTGAGTCACTGAATCAAAACAATCTGCCAAATCTAGTAAGTATCAACAGATATGCAAAAAAAGTAGACCAAATGCCAAAGCTTTGAGATTCTGATGGAAATGTCTTTATTGTGATCCCAGGGACGCATTTCTGATTAGTCCAGGTGTACACACAGGTTCTCAGCCTCTCAGTCCTCGTCCTCCCTGGCTATGGCCACACTAGTGGGTTTCCTCTGAATTTCCCTTCTGGCAGTTCTACCTTCAGACCACAGAATTTTCAATTTTTTTCTTAGATCAAAATTTCCTATGACATCCCAAAGTAGAACATTTCTCTTTCCAGATGTCCACTCCTGCTTTAAAACGGTCTCTACAAATTTAGATTAAGGAAACAAGATGTCTGATTTTCAAGAAACCTGACAGTGTTTTCTCTAAGAGGTTGACTGTGTCTCGAGGCACAGCAACTGTAATTTCTTGATTAAACCACAGCACAAGTATCTCAGGGTTTATACTCTTTTTTGGATTTAAAATACTCTACCAAATTGGAAATGAGAAGGGGGTTCCCTATTTTGCTGCTTCTTCCTCTTTCTTTCCCTTCCCTCACCTAAAACACAGTGTTCTATACCATTCTCCAAGTGAGGACCATTAATACCTGTTTGCTTCTGAAGGCTCCAGGTAGAAATTAACATGCCAAAACATATTTTTACCTGAAGGCTAACTCCAAGGAAGCACTCTGCCTCAGGGAAGCAGTCAAGCATGTGCCTGTTCCAAAAGACATCATTACATGCTTCAGTAACTTTCTTACATTGAGGTTTGAAGGATATAATCTTGGAAAAATCCTCATGCCCATATCTAAGTCGTTTTCCGAACTGGCAAAAGATACTTGCTATTTCAGTAGGTATCCCAGTCCATAGCAGGTTAAGCTGGATTCTTCCTGCAGAATTCTTTCTTTTTCCCCAAAGAAGCACAGATTTCCTATATCCAGGCACACCACTATGGCCGCTCAAGTGGAAAGACATTTTTGAAGTTATTGATCTAACTCAGATGAAGCAGGATCTCCTAATCCCGCATGAATCAATCCTACCAGAGATTGTGGGGAGGGTGACGGGAGGCACTCCTTGATTTCAGTCACAGACTCCTCTCTGGGTACAAGGGGATTATCTTGCACCAGAGTTAGGTGCAATGGAAGATACCACACGGGATTCAATCCTTGAACCATCTGTATGAAAGATGTCAATGCATGGGAAGAGTTTGTGTTCTACCTCCTTAACCCTACACCAGCAAAAGGCAACTATTTTAAGCATGATCCACCTTTTGGGAGGAAGAGGAGGATCTGTGTTGCAATGCACAGACAAGGAGACTGAGGTAATAGAGCATTCTATTTGGTTTCCACCTAAAAAAATTGTAGCACAAGAAAGCACCACTCCCCAAGAGTAATCTGTGAAATTTATTTAAGATGCATTTGAGAATGGTTACAATCACATTTCTGAACCTCCTACCGGTGGCAGCTATCAGGATGAAATAGCATCAGTGACATGAACAGCATGACAGCATTATGTAAGAGATTATGAAGCCGTTTCAAACCTGCTTTGATACGGCATTAACAATCAGTGGGAAAAACTTTGTTTAATATTTCAGCAACATGTTTAAAAGTTAAACACTTTCATTCTTCTGAGGGTGCAAAAGCCTGAGCAGTACAGAGACAGAAAAAGAAGGAGACATTTCGAGCTTTTTGCCTACAGTGTAGGACTATCACAGAAATCTTGTCAAAAAACCTCCTTGCATCCAAACAAGACGGTCAGCATTAGCAGGAGAACGGATTTGCATCCATTTCCAATGCATTTCCTTATGGGCACACATTGTTTTCCCTTTCATTCTCATGACTTGAAAGTAAAGTTTGGGTCTAAGCAAAGAGAAGCAATTCTGTAGACCCCAAATAGGCACAGGGAACCTGTCTCTAGACTCTAATATCTTCTGGGTCTTGGACCCAACCATGGACAAAAATTATTTCCTTCAGAACCTGCAGGTCTAATATGAGAAGGACTCACCCTTCCACCTCAGAAAAATCTGCAGGACAGTAAGAGGGCAAGGCATAATATTAAACCTTGGGGAAGATGGGACAAGAAAATGTATCCCTTGAAACATATTGGAGACAAATCAGTCAGGTCCCTCCTTAGAGGCTGTGAAATCATAAATCAGTCTGGGTGAAAGTGAGAGGACCATTATTCCTTTTAATGATTCCCTTTCTCCACAGACACACTGGCAATTCAGGGAAAATATTTAATTCCCTTATGATGTCAGGAATTCTTCCAAATATCCTCTGCATTTCTTTTAACTCAAGGCATGCTTCCTGTTCCAAACATCTCCTTTTGTTTTCCAGCTGTTCTGGGCTTTCAAAATGACAGCATAGAAATACTCTGAAAATGCAGGCAGACTTTTAGAGGAGTAATGATGGAAGTAATGGGGCTTAGATGGAAGCTATGAGTCACGGCAGTGCTCCACGTTATTCCCTACAAATGATGAGATTCCCAGATATGATGAGAACAGTTAATTCTGGCCTTCATATCCATAGCCTCATCCAATGTATAAGTGATGGTGAAGAATATCCTCATGGTATCTTTCAATCAACAGGCTTTTTTTGCCCCATCATCTCTTGGGACTGATCCCCTCATTCTAAATGATAGGTATGTATTCTCTCAATATATTAACCATATGAAAGGCAGTATGTATTTCAAAATGGTGTCAGACATTTTAAAGCACCCTGATAAACTGTGTCACATTCTGAAACCATTAGAGTTGACTTCCTATCCAGAATTTCATAGCAAAATGAGAGTAACACACAGATTAACGTGGGATTTTTCTGCTACTGTGTGTGAGCAATAATAATAAACCAATGAACCCACTCCATCAGTAAAGTTTACCACTGTCAGGACACATTATCTTGGAATTAAAAGTATCTTTCAGGTCCCTTCAAAAATTTAACATTTTTGAAAAATTGTTTCTCTCCTTCGCATAAATCTGGCAAAGCAAATTCATGCTCTTAACATGAAGTGCACAGAATTTGTTTCATTACCATTACCACTGGAATTGTGATTACTAGAACAGAGATCTACCTACTATAGAAAAGGTCACAGGTCTGAAGTCTAGATCCTAGTGAGGATTAAGGAACACCACTGCAAATATTTCCCTGTCATTTGCTCATCAAAACACAGCCTCATCTTTTCAAATATAGTTGTCATACTTTATTCTTGCATCTATTAATCAAAATCATCAGTCACAAAACCATGATCACATTGTTGTACAATTAACCAAGTTTGGATAATTTGGGTAATGACTGCTGTATTATTGGGGTATTGTTACTGCAAGGAGATATGTGAACAGTCAATTTCCTACTGAATGTTTAATACATTTCTAATAGGCAGTTTATGCAGTTTTTGATGGCACACTAAATCATCCAGTATTTAACTGTGGCACAAAGATTGATTCAGCTTTGCAGTGGGAGTAGAACAACTAAATACAAGCAAGAGCTGAAAAATGTGTAAGTTAAGATATAAGGCTGCCATGCTAGACCTTAAAAGAATATGGAATCTTTTCCTGTAAAACTGACATCTAGTAGGGTAAAGCCACTTGCTGGATCTAGGTATTGAGGCATGGCCAGGACTGTAACATGCTCCCATTTTCTTTCTTTCTCTCCCCTCCCAGTCTGTCCATTTTGTGATACCTTTTATTTTCCACAAAGTGAGCTTCTTTTGACAACATGCCAAGTAAGGCACAGGTAACTGTTAGGATTTTATTAAAGAAAAAAAGTCAGTTCTGTGTAATTTGGCACTTCCTACAAGTCACACCAGTGCCTTTAGCTACCTCTATCTCATTTCTGTAGTTGGAGGCAGCAAAGAGAGCATCAGCTCTATTCTCCTCCACCAGCACAATGCCTACATGGCACTTCACCAACAGGAAGCCCTCTCTGTGTAGAAAGGGCATCACTTGGATACAGTGTACACACTCTGTACCCTGTCCCAGCCCTGCTGGCATCCAGGTAGCAACACAGGGTATCCCAGCATGATGTTTTACCTCGGGCTCAGCACACAGCAATTGCAATCACACAGGTTCTACTCAGCTCCAGGTAAAACTTGAGCAGAAACCAATTATGCCTGTCTCATGCCACATTGGCAGGCAAATGGAGTGGTTTCCGTCTCCCTCACTGCCATACTGCTAAAGAAGATTTTGTTGCCTTCCACCAGCTGTGTCTCCCTACATCTTGGCTTGTTCCCCATGTGAAATTCCAAGACAGGAGGATCAGCCCAGCCACTCAGCTAGAAGCCTCCAGCTTACAACTTCTTCCATCTTTCCATTCTGATTGTATTAGGAGCTCAGTGCCTCAATGATTTCCAGAAAACAGTTTTGTTTTCCCCTACTTCACCAGAGCATGACAGGACAAGGTGTAATGGCTTCAAACTGAAAGACAGTAGGTTTAGATTAGATATTAGGAGGAAATTCTTTACTGTGAGGGTGGTGAGGCACTGGAACAAGTTGCCTCATCCCTGGAAGTGTTCAAGACCAGGTTGGATGGAACTCTGAGCAACCTGGTCTAGTGAAATCTGTCCCTGCCCATGAACGAGATGATCTTTAAGGTCCCTTCCAACCCAAAACATTCTATGATTCTGTGATCCTAATGAAGAAAGTGCAAACCCTCACTCAGAATTACGGAACTCCTTATGCAGCAGTGTTCTGTGCATATCACAATGTTTATGTGCTGCAGAAAAACATCACAATTCACATGTACAAGGGCCACATCCTGAGAGATGGTTGGTATCCTTAGATACCAAACTGTTGTCTATTTATCAAGTGCCTAAATATCTGAAAAAAGATACCTACCCTTAACTGTCAGGGCATAGTTATTAAGCTGTACAGCTAGCATTGCTACTGATTTCACTAGGAGCTCTGTACAGTGAAGCCTTCCCTCCTCCACTGGCACATTTTGTATTTCTGTCCTAGGGAGCTCAATTGAAAATGTCAGTCATCCCCCACTACAGAAAAACTTTGACACTCTATGTTTAGAGAATGCACAGAGAGAGTCTGTAATTATTTATTCATTTATGTATCTTTTATTTTTCATCCTTTGATTTCTGAGATTCACCAGCTAGATTTCCTGGCACAATAATTATAAATACTTCATGATAGTGTATGGATGTAAAAATTCTATTTGAAGTTTTGATGAGAGTCTGTGATGAAATGTTGGCTCATTGTTTTTTACTCATCTAGGGACTTCGATGCTACAGTAATTTTCAGAGAATAAAGCTTCTGCATTTATACATTACTTCCCACTTTCCTCATTATTTATCATTCGCTTTTTCAGCTTGGAGTGTCATCTCCCAGCAGATAATTCCACCGATGTTTTTAATGTGGCACATACACTTAAAAACTACAAGGAACAGAGCCAGATGAAGGACATATACTTGGCAAGAATGCACACATATGAAAGCTTATTGCAGCACTAGCAACATCAAGCAAACGACAAGCTGGAAGTTACCTGTACCACTGACAAGCAGAGAATGCTGCACAGAGCAGGAGGGAAATGTAGCCCGCTCTGTACACAACTTTGCTGAGGAAAAGAAAAGCAATTTCTAAGACTAAAATGTTGTTTAGCCCTGAAAGCCACCATAGAGGTCTATACTTTTTTTTCCTACATTTTCGCCTCTAGTCTCTAGAGTCTGGGTGACAGGGTTCTTCAATATGTGACACCAAAAATCCAAAACAAAGTACTTTTTTTAGTTGCAGCTGCTGAAATAGAACTATAAAGCTATCAGCAGCGTAAGGCTGGTTTTCAGTTCTGAAATTCAAGTCGGAGAAGCTCAGGCTGTGGCTGGAACTGGAGTCTATCCCTTCCCCTACACAGCTCTTGCAAAAGGCATGCAAGAATACTGAGAAGAAAACTCATCCTGAAGGAGCCCCCTGGAGTAGAAAAATACAGCAAAATGATGGAAACCTGTTTGGCAAATAATATGGAGCAGGCTACAGGATATGAGACAGAAAAGCATACACAGAATATAAACTCCTAACCTTTTGTCACCGAAAAATGCATGCAGCAATTAACTCTATCCTGCAAAGCCTGTAACTCAAAGATAAAAAAGACTCAGGTTTTAGTCATGACCCCACTTACATAGCTGAGAAATATGTCACTTAACACAGAGCAAGATAGTGGTTAGCAGATGAAGCACAGGGAGAAAGCTGCAGAGATCAGATGGGCAAGGACAGCATGGTCAGACGCTGAGCCAAATCTGGCCCTGCTGCTCTGCAAGTACAGCTTCAGCTGAACCAGAATGAGAGTTGAACTCTCTATAAAAGAGGAAAACCATTTACTGGCTTGCACACAGTTGCCCATCTTCTTTCAGAAACAGCCTTTTGAAAAGATGCTGCTGAAGCCTGAGGTGAACTGAAAAGTCCAAATGCAGCCCCTATGTGCCTTTTCTTTCCCATTCCATACTAACACCCATTCATCAGGCAACTAACAATTTGCAGATCACACAAGCAAATGGCTTGAAGTATGGACGTGGAAGGGTCAGGAACATGGGCCTCTGATACTAGTTATACCAAAAGCATTGGCAGCAATGAAATAAAAGGAAATATTATCTTAAACAAGGGCAATGACAACAGGGATTTCAGGAAAAGCGAAAAAGACCTCAGTTTTACTTCATCCCATCAAAATTCACATCAGCAGTTCTGAGGCAGAGAACAAAGTGTATCTGTAACTAACTTTATCTTTCTTCCCACAGTTAGAGATTTTATTACAATTGTCACCTAAACTTAGTAGTTCATTTTTACATTTTCCTCAGTGCTTGTGATTTGTTTACAATGCTGGCACTTTCAAAGCTATTTCCACAAAATATGAAGACAGAAAGAGATTGTGTACAGCCAATACAGAAACTTTCAATTAGTCCATGTAAGCTCTTCAAAAAGGTACCTAAGTTTGCCAGAGTTCAGGAAGAAAGACGGCAAGAAACAGCTTTGCTTACTTCACGAATTATTATCTCCTTCTGCTTCTTCCCTGAACAGACCTACCTCAAATGTGCTTTTTAGGCTTGCTTCAAGAAAACATATCTGTCATTTTTGAATTAAAATAATAAAAACAGTTCCTCCTTTGAAGTCTTCATTAGCATGCATTATATCAATTTCAAGCATGGTAGTGACACTGACACTTTTAGATTTTCATTAGGAACGTCAGACTCAGAAAGAGCTAAAAACCACAATGAGTTGATCCCATTTGAAAAGGCTGTTTAAAAATAAGAGATAGAGAAATTCTGATGAGAATGATGAAAAACCAGCCAAATCTTGATGGAAGAAACTATTATGCAGAATGGAAAAAGGGAAAGTCTTATTAAAAGACCTTTAAAATCATACAGCCAGTTGCTGTTCAGTTGCTTTCTGTCTGAGTCACAAAAACTAAATGCTCAATCCCATATGCATAAAGGACGGAAAATTCAGAGGCACTTTTCGTTATACGGTACTTGAATCATTGGACTTCTGCATAATTCACTGAAAGTACAGGGGATATCCAGAGAAGTGTCACTTAAGACATTTTCCATCTCCCCATTTGTAAAAAAGACCTTACTTGGTATTACGTAAATTATGTGAATACGAACACACTCTTATGTACGGATACAAACCTGTGCTATTTCTGAGGCACACGTACTCTCTCACTTTTTTTATTTAATGAAGAACACAAAAACACGACTGCCAAGTTTTCAAGTCATCAAAACTGCAAATGAGCTTTTTCCATTTGATCATTAATAAAAAAACCCCACAGAAATGGTAATAAAAAAACCAGAAATGGTAATGGAGTATATGGTACTTTCAGCCCATTTAAAAATACCTTTTACTTGATGCATTATGTTTTGATATATCCCAGTCAAATTAAGCAGATGCTGGCAACTGCATATGGCAATCTGATTAATGCCATAATATGATTTATGTGCTTCAATTTAGTACATTGGGTCATTCTGATTTTTAAACATATTCCTACAGATGTGAGTGAGCACCACATTAAATTCTGTCTCAGACAAAAATCTCCCATTGAGATTGAAATGGCTGAACATTTTCATTTAACGGGGATTGCTTAAGGGACTTGAGTTAGATTTTCTTTTTTTTAAGGCAGCCCAAGTGCCATCTAAAGGAATTTTCAGAAAAGACAGTACTGGCAAATATCAGACATTTTAAAGATGCTAAATAGCCATTAAACTGTGCATGTAGGCCCATGAAACCTGCAGAAGATCCACATATTTTCAGACTTGTCAGTCTTCTGGGGCCACACTGATCTGTACCAAAGCCGACTGACACCAGCTGAGATTTTGATGCAGGCCTCAGCGCATTTTCACATTTGCATGAGCAACAGAGCTAAAGACCATGCATTCCAGATAAAGATGAGATTCCAAATCACTCTCCACGGAGATCCACAATCAAAGGCATAGAGGCAGAACCATAGTCTCTTTGTGTTTCTTCCTCCTTACAGCAGGTGCTAATAGCACAAGGTGAATCTACGGGACCAAGCATCCCTCTTCATCCCTCAACCACTTTCAGCTACTGCTTGTATTACACACGTGTAGGGAACCTGTCAGGATCGAATGAAATGCCTCTTTATACCACTGAGTGTTTGGAATGTTAGTAGAAGTAATAAATTGGAGTAATGCAACTTTTTTTTTTCCTATGAGATTCTGTCTAGAAATTTTTTTTTATTTGGTAATTATTATTATTTTTAACAAGCCCACAAAACTGAATGAGAAGGAATAGTTTTCTAGTCCTTAACTTGGAGTTTTCTTCTGGCCCTAATACTGCTTCTTCTCATGCTGAATGGCAAAGAGAATTAAGTCATTACTGAGAGCTTTGGAAATCCAGCTCATTAGTAACTACTTTCCCATTACAACAGTTTCAGAAATAATATGGGAAAGTGAGCCAAAAAAGAGAGTAGGAATGCATAATCAAAATATTTTTTAGATTTTGGAAAATTTTCAGCAAGCCTCTATAAATGGGATGGAGGGAGACAACTGGCTAAAATGCAACTAAAGCATTCTGTTGACATATTTTATTTTGATAAATACGTGTTTTGCAAAATTGCAGATATTTCTGTTTTAAAGAAAGAGTATGTCACATTATCTCTGCACTATCCCTGCAAAAGCTTCCTGTTTTATCTGTTTTCCTAGTAGCTTTATCAATATTCAGGCCTATCTGACACTAAAGACAACTCAATTCATTAACGTTAATTATAAGGGATTGGAGTCAGGAATTAGTTTATTGCTTAAGTGTACACAGTAATTATTACTGATGTAAAAAGGATATTTAATCACTAAGAGGCTCCTATTGAATTATTGCTGGCAGCATTGGCACCAGATTACCAAAACTGTGTCTTCAAGGTTCATCAGGATCACATAGACATATGGGATTTTTTTCATCTCTTTATTTTTACATTTTTCACTTTCCCTTGCTTTTTGAGCCAACAGAAATTTTGGCTCCTTGTTACTGAGATGCCACTACTAACCATCAGCAAAACCATCCCTCTCTTTTAACTTTTTAAATTGTGTCTGAACTGTTTTCCCAGTTCATTCCCTATCATTAATAATATTCTTTATTATTCCTATTTTGACTTTTTTCAATGCTTTCCCCTCTAAGAAACCCAACACATAAAGTAGTCAAAGCAATATAATCTTCTCTCCAATACATGTTATTTTGGACTGACTGGTAGAAGTTGTGATCTCTCACTTGCTGGACATATCTGGATTATTAAAGGATCGAGAGACATGTTGTATCAGGAGGGATAAGAGAAGTTATTACAGCTGTTGAAAGCAACATGTGCATTGTCTCAGCAAGACCAAAATTTTGGACTGTTGAGCAAGCGAGAGGTTACTATGATACGCTGCAGTGAGGATCATCCATCAGAAATCTAAAGTTCACCTTTACTCTCTTTCCTCTGTCATAACAGAAAAGAGTAACTCAAAATAAGTAAATAATTTCTTCCATGCCCTGGAACTTCCAAAGTGTTTATAACAAGACCACTATGATATTGTCTTTTTTTGTTTTAATGGGGTGATATAATATATATCCATTTCAAAAGGCATGCATGAGCAGAACTTCACATATCCTATTCTATATTGTCTAATTTTAAGTTGGTGGAGCTTTTTACCGAATAGATATGCAAAGCTGTCATGTTCAAGAAAGCATTCTTGTTTTTCTAAGCTCTTGCTCTAAAAAAAAAACTCTATCAATCCTGAAATCAGGATGTATGCTAATACTCTAATGCAAAACTGAAAGTGCATCATTGTTATGTAATGTAGAATTAAGGGTGAGGTTATTTAGGGAGTGAGTTCTTACAGCAGGAAATGCTACAGCTCACTATTCCTCTATTAAGTTGCAGAAGTCATTAAAAAACAAGAATGATTCTTTTATTTACCAGTCGTGAGTAGAAGAATCATAAATTCATTTGGCTGGTAGCAAGCTGTCTGGAATATGTCATACCAAATGATGGTAAGCCACTTTACAGGCAAAAATATTATACAGCATTTACAGATTGTTTTCCCTATGAATGAGAGGTTGCTTAGTCACTTCATTAAAAAAAAAATAAAAAAGGGATGTAATTTTCAAATATTAGTTTTTAATATTTATGAAAGATTAAAAAAATAGTCTTTTTATTTGTATATATGTGGAGTTTAACTCTAAACTAAATCATGCTTTTGTTAACATTCTTTAACTGCTTCTAAAAGCCCTGTTCTGCTGAGATCATTTTTAAATTAAAAAAAAAAAAAAATCCTGATTATTGCAAGCAACTAAGATATTTCTAAATTTTTTCTTTCATTTTATTTCTATCCAGCTCAGAACATATTCCTCCCCTTTTGGGGAAGTAGAAATACTAGACTGTTGCATTCAGAAGCAGAAGATCTAAGAGAAAAACCCTAAAGACCGTCAGGATTCTCAGTCTCATTTCCCTTTCCCTGGGGACTGAGCACTTGTGTATTTTATCTGGTTTTCCTTGCAGATATATCACAGTTTCTCAGGAGACCATGAAATGGCTCAAGCCATGCCTGTGCCAGCCACAGGAGGAGGCTGGTCAGTTCTCATGGGAGTAAGACAAGATGGAAGCCCAGACCAGCTACTCCTGCTCCTGCTATCAGAAGCATTGCTTGTAGAGGCAGCAACTGCTCTCTTCTCCCCCTCAAAACTAGATGCAGTTTGCTTCCACTCCATCCTGGCTTTGTCACGGGACATTAGCACGGTTTTCCCAAAACCTAGAACAAGCAAGGAAGGCATCGCAAAAGTTGTGGCAATTCTCTGGCCAGAGCCAGCCCTTCCTCCCTGCACTTTTGCTGAACTTGAACCAATATCAAGTCTAAGTGCCTGGCTATGAACATGATATGTCTTTGGCAGGCATGTTATTTTTCTTTAGTCTTCTGGAAATTAAGCAGATCTTTTTTATTTAGCCTAATAAAGATACGCCAAATCAGAAACAAAAATATTACTCTGGGGCAAATAAAAAGCCCTAATTGCTCATAAAATGGCTTCCTGCAAATAAATAAATAAATTTATGAAAGAGAAAAAAGAAAACAAATATTTTACACAGTGAATTCCTTCTTTCTATGTTTTATGGGAAACTAAGCAAGTCAATAAATCTCAATAAGAAGCAGAAATCACACTTCTTAGTAAGAAACTCTCTACTGCAGGGAGTTTCTCACAAAGCCTTCCAAGCTTAGGAGCCAGCATGTGTATGATATTCCGGTACTTGCCAACATGCCTCAAAGTATGCAGAGGTATATTACAAAATTGTGATTCTCTCTATCTGTGTTTTCTACCACAGCCAGTACTAATAGAAGAGAACTATTAATAGACAAAAAATAAGAGGTCACCACCAGTCTACTATTACTCTATAATTCTTGTAACTGGTTGTTATCAAGGTGTGTATTTCCTACACACTACACAGCCAGCCTGACATTTTTAAGAATGCTTTTTGGAAAAACACACACTTGGCAAGGCAGCCCTACTAGATCACCTCCCAGAGGGCCTTTTTCCAGCCCTCTATGCTCACTCCTAGTCCAAGACTCAGTATGTGCTAACTTGTGTCATAAGGCAAGCAGTTGACATTGTTTTGAGAATTTTCATCAGATGGGAATTTCACCCATAATAAAATTCAGAAGGAGAACACAAAGATGCTTTAAAGCTTCCCAGTGGCACACATGGAAAATAGAAGTTGCATCCCATTAAATATGGTTTGTCTCACTGTGCATTGACAGCAGAGCCACATGACTTTCAAATGCACATTACCTATAAACACATAAAAATTCAGGAAATGCGGTGTCTGAGATTAGGAAGCCAGAAGAAAGTGATCACCATCTCCTTCATCTGATCTTTTTTTTATGCCACCAACCACTGCCCCCACCTCCTTCCTAAGTACCAGACAAGCTCATGATGTCTGTGAGATCCTTAGCAGCATATAAAGTTTAGAGTTCATCCACATGACAGTCAAGTTGTGCTGGTGTTTGTTGTGGTCCCTGCCACAACAATGTCTGCCTTAATCCTAGCTCCTGGCTAGTTTGTGCTCTGCGGAAACACATAAACTTCAAATTAGGGGTTTATTTTGCTGTTGCTGAGTCTTCTTGTCTTCCATACATGAATGAATGGAATGGATCTAGTAAAATGGCTGCTATTGGGATAATAAAATCACTCTATCTGCTAACATGGTGACCTGTAATTCCAGTGTTGAATTGGACATCCTGGATGAGTACAATGATCAAAAGAAAAGAAGAAGCCAAGTTGTGGGGAGGGGAAACAATTTTAACAAAAGGGGAAGAAATTTCAAGTGATTTGATAACAACTTGCAAGTGATATAATTTTTGCACAGGTCTAGTAACTTGGAAATAAGTTTGATTAATTATCTTCACTTGCCAATATTTCCAGAGAAAGTGTAAAGTATGTGCATAAAGTGTGCAGATTTTATATAAATGCACATACTTGGCTATATAAATGCTGTCTTTGTCCCCCACTTAAGAATGAAGGCGATAGCATCATCCAATCAAAGGAAGAAGCAAGAGCAGTTCAAGGGGAGAATTATTTTTATTGTAAATTTCCAGAGGGAATTAACCAATTTTCTGTATTATGATAGAATCAGCATATTGTAGATTGAACCTGTAGATACTGTCAAAGCAGAAGAGACGCTTTCAGCTTTGTGTGCCTGCTGAATCTCAAACACAAAAGGCTGCCGTACTTCTGTTTGCTCTGCAGTTTTCTCATCAATGTGCACATTATTGGACCTTACTGTGGTTGCAATGAACACTTCAGCCTGGCTGATGAAAGAAGTGAAAATACCCCTTGGATCTCACGCGATTCAGAACTTGGCAATGACCGTCCCTCCCATTAGTGCATGCGTGATGGTGAAAGAACAGGAAGGAAATGAGATCATGGTCATATTCAAAGAATTTTTTGAGCATGGATATATGCCATGCTGTTTAAAAAAATTCAAAAAATCTTTTATTATTATTATTATTATTATTGCTATCCTACAATCTAATGCTGAATATGATTACTTCATACAGAAAAGAAGTTGGCAGGGAACTGACATGAAAATAAGGGGAATAGTGAATAGCTAGGAAAAGCAAGAGAGGGCTCATAACCTTCAAACCCTGCTTCCCTACATTCAATTATCATATACATTTTAATATGACTCCTGCAGCGTTCAGGAAGATGACACGGTGCCCTTCTGGATATATTTTATTGAAGTTGGTGGCTTTGGTGCTAGATGTAATGAAATAAGCATTAAAGATGGTATTTTACTCTTTGGGTTTGAATGAATTTTGAGAAAAGCAGGTGTGAATGAATAGGAAAGAGGATGGTACCGAGCTGCTCGCATAGAAATCACCTAAACCTAGTGTACAGGTAAATATGGTTACACTGCAGAAATGGGATGCTTCCTACTTTCCCACTGGAGTTCCCCGTATTTCTTGCTGTTATACCGGTGTCTTAAGAGGCAGATATGCCAGACCACTGCAGCTTCTAGTCTTGAGGGCACTGACATAGGTCCAGCTTTGTAGGGCCAGAAATAGAATGTTTCATTTTACATCCAGGAGGCTTAAAAAAAAGGGATGGAAAATAAAATCGAGCAGCCCCAGACATGAGGGCTACTTGTTAAGTACTGCCCCAAGACTCAGATGTTACAGCCATCTAGAACCAATTCCGCCTTCTAATTTCAACTCTGGTATGACACACACTAGCAAAGCTTCCTTCTTTAATCCTCAGTGTGGAGCGAAATTGTAATGATGCTTGAATATTTCAGTCATTAATTATCTTGATCATTCAAAATGAAGCAGCACTTTCAACTTTTCATTACTGTATGTTGTTGTTCCTTTGCTTGAAGGCTGGACACCTGCTACTGTATTTCTCAAACATTCAAAAAGACACATTGCTAGACTGTGATCAGATTGATCCAGGTTTTTTTTTGAGCAAATATAACACATAACCAAGTATGCTTTTAAACAATAGCTCTGTTTTCAGGTTCTCAGTTATCTTCCTCACAGTTCTCCTCTTAATTTTCTCATTGATTCTTCAGCTATCAACACAAAAAATCAAAGATGCATTCCAGCAGTGGTCCTAACAGCAACAAAGCACAATACAAACATTGTACCCCTATGGTACAATTGCTCTTTATACATTTGGAATTCATGTAAGTATCTTGACTCATGAGCACTGTAGGGCATCCATCATTCAATATCCCATTCATCAACCACCAGAATCCCTAGCTCCTTTCTGGAGATGTGGTGTCCTAGGACAGAGCCACCACCCGTGCACGTACAAGGACCATTCCTCACCTTTCCACATGATCATGCTGGAATGCACAATGTTTGCCGATTTGGAATAAGCTGCATGCAGACTGCAATGATTTCCACTTCTTTTTTATTTGCTATTCCTTTAGTCTTAATGTCATCTCTAGATTTCATCAGTATGGATTTTAGCTTTGTTTGATGAAAATGTCACACAGGGAGAGCCAAGGACTAACTCATCCAAGCCCCTACCCAAGAATCTTAGATTTACACTTTCATTATAGGTTGTTTAATATAGACCATATTGATATTACTTATTTCTGCTTCTTAAGTAAAATGTCACGCAATATCATGTCTGTACTACATCTCTTCTGCAAAGTAGATATAGAAGTACTTTTCTGCTTTTCAGAGATATGAGAGTCTGTACTGAAGCTCTTTGATACTGTGACATTAACAGGCAACAAAGAAATGCAGATATCTGCTTTTAAACCACGGCCATTCAACTTTCTCACAGGAAAGTAAGTATTGAAAAGCATTTACTGCCTTAGCACAAGATTTTGTTGGTGGGAAAGCAGAGTGAAGAGATCAGTATTTCTGAAGTCAGCCCCAAGAGTTTCTGTGAGGAAAGAAATGAAAACAGACCAAGAGCTGAAGGTAGAGTTCAGTGCTAAAAAAGCAGGGGAAGACCTTGTCTTGTCAGAGTGCAAATACTGAGGGAGAAATATTAATATGTGGAAGGCTGGAGCTTAAAAACAGATGTCAATGCAGCAAGCTTATACTAAGCAGCAGTGGTAATTTTTCTGGCTGGAAACAAAATTGTTCTTCAGGTCCTGGATTCTTGGAGTCATACTTTCCAGTATGCCCTAGTTTGCCCAACTGAGAAAAAAATAAGCATCAATTCAAATCCCTTGGTGTTATTGCCTGCTGAAACCAGGTCTTTCTACTCAAACCTTCAGAGAGAATCCTTAACAAAATGCACATTCTAAAGCTGTACGGATGAAGTTTCAAACCCGCTCAGCACCTCACAGCTCCCTTTGTTCTCGATGGGGGAGCTCTTCTCCCTTGTTCTGAGCGAGAACAAGAGAGCAGCTATGAGCACTTCCAAAAGACTAGTCCATAATCCAAAAACCCCTTCAATTTGCAGGATCAAAAAATAACTTCAGCAATGCATAACTTTACAGTGAAAGGGGTGTGATTCACACCAAAGCTGGGTAAATAATTTATTCATTTATTTATTTTGTGTTGCCTCTTAAGCAAAGTAACAAGGCAGTTTTAGTACCTAGAAATAAATTGCAATAAATAAAAGTAAAACAGTAGTCACTATAATAATATAAATAACTAAAAATATATTTTAAAACCTTTTTTTTTCCTGAAATGCAGTGCATTATCTTGTAGAACTGCTTCGAGCATAGCAGTTGTTTACTGAAAAAAGTGATTACCATAAAAAGATGGGCATTTCTAACATTTGAGGGACTGTGCAGTGTCCTATCCCTGTAACAAAGACACACCAGAAGATTCTTGCAGTCTTCCTGATCAGCAGGGTCAAGAAGTCATGCATCAGGCTAGCAGTAAGACTGGAAAGAAAACACAGGCCCTTGTGTGCTCCCATTAATGCTCTGTCCCCTAATAAATCAGTAATTCTGAGAGGGCATCGTCTCCTTGAAGGCCCAGAAAGGCAGAGAGACGGGACAGGAAAGCACCTTAGAAGAGTGCCTAGAGTCATCTTTATCCTTTATCCGTGCAAAAGCATGTCCAGGCTTTTCCTACAGCGTCTCTGCTACTTGAGACTCTGCATCATACCCAGGTAGCGCAAGCTCTCACCAATCTTATTGTTACGGTGTTCCACCTAACACATCTTATCTAAATCATCCTTTCTGAAGTTCAGCCTTATCACTGCTTGTCCTATCAGTGCAGCAGCCTTTCATAAACCTGCAGTTACAGCTCTCCTTGATTTTCCCTTCGCAGGAAAATCCTTTCCCTTCACCAATGGCAGGGTATCACTTCTCCACGGTGAAACAGAAGAACCTATGAAGTGAAATGGCAGAAGGTGCAGTAGGTAGGACAAGGGTCTTGTTCCTGTAGGTCCTGTGTTAAATGTGCTTTCTTTGTGTACAGAACTGGGTACTCGAGGGCTGGATGTCAGCGAGTGTTTCTAGTTGTCATTTTAGAAAAAAAAAACCCAAATTGTAGGTTGATGTTTCATCCCAGCTGGAAAATCATGACTGGCTTCAACCGGCTGAAAATACTGTTTAGATTGTGATATACACAGGTCTCACTCTCACAGAGCACTTTCAGGCAGAGCCAATATTTACTTAGGAAACTGATTTTGTTTCTGCTTGGTTGCCTCCACAAATTCCAATATAGTCAGTTTCTATCTGAAATTTTCAAGCTAGAAACATTATACAACAATAAAATTGGGAGGTGGGGGACGTGGTGGGGGTGGAGAGGAGACAATTAGTTCAAGAATCCAGTGTATAATATGCAAAGTGTGTGAATAAGCATGCTAATCCTTTCCTAGATTTCTTTTGCAGGAACTCAGCATCAGCCTATGCAAATGCACTGTAATTGTTTTTGTAGCCTACAAAGAGCTCAGGTGTCGGTATCTGGTAGAAAATCCACAGAGCAGGTAGCCGTGATTTTTCTCACTTGACATGTTCCTTTTTGCTGAGGATTTTTTTTTTAATTGGAAATTTCTCTGGTGTGGGAGAAATGTTTTAATCAGGCATCAATCCTCAACTTAAAGATGTAAAGTAAAAAAAATGAATTGTGAAACTAAAATGCTTTTACGTGATAAATTTCCATCTAGGACCATTCACAGAGAATTTATGAGGAAGGATTTATATATTTAACTCTCTTTTTTAAAAATTAAATAATATGTCTTCTGAACATCTTGCTTTTTCTTATCACCTAGTAAAATAATCTATGGCATATTGTCTGCGCATTGTCTCTTATCTTGCTATGTGAGTAAGGAGGGCTGTGATTTTAAAGACAGTTTTTAGGTGAATTTCCAAAAAAAAAAAAAAACCTTCATAATCAGGTCTGTAAAAGACAGGTACATAGATTGCACCATATTGCATGAGACAATCTTGCTTTGGGCAAGAAATCATGCTCGACATTCACAGCTCCTCTTCTATATCCAGCCTGTTTTTTAAAATCACTTTGCAAGTGGGGTTTTCCGGAGTAATTTATAGCAAGAGTCTCACAGTCATTTCTGGATGCTTTGGAAAATTCCTCCAGCACCACCCATATCTTCATCAATCATAAAGTGGTTTTCAGAATCTGCTGCTCTCCTTACTTGTTCTGCAGTGTGTCTGACATGGATAACAAATTTAGGTTTTCCTGTGGCTGCCAAGATATAACTTCACCTTTCCCCACAGTAGCTGGGCTCAGGAAAATCCCTTCACCTACATGTATAAAGACAGGCAGCCATACAGAGGAAGAGGAAAAAACCACATAATTTTGTTTTCCACCTTAGATACAGCCCGAATGTTTGTTTGACACATGGAATGGCTAGAATATTAAATATGCTGCAACAGCATTTTGGATTCTGGGATGAAAGAATCTGATTACCATAAAAACAAAGGGGCTGTGGAGCTCCTCAGGCTGTGATCCTGATAAGAGAGCTGTTGCTCTAAGGAAGCCAGACTGTCATAAACTGGATTTCATCAATTCAATTTTTTTGAGAAACTAATTTGGTTTTTCTTTTTCGTACAAGATGAGATCATGGAAGTGACCTGAAGCTGAACAACAATGATAAAAGTGTAGTCGTTTGTTGACAGAAGATCAACATAGCAGAGAAAAATACAGAAGTGCCAAGTACCAGGGCTGCTATCCCCTTTTCATGCTGTTTTAGTGCCATTACACATTTCCCACAGCAGATGACAGAAGCTGAAGCTTATCCAAAGAAGCAACCACCCAGGCCAATGGACTTGACCTTCACATCCCTGGTTAAACTAAAATAAAGAAGAGCAAAGGCGATGAAAACATATTCCTGGTCTTTCCAAGTGCTCCTGCCTCTCTCCCCCTACCTTTTATCCCTTTAGACCTCTTGTTCAGCATCAAACTCAGCAAGCAGCCTAAGCATGGCTGGAGTGTGCAAGCACCCCTGTGATACAAGGAATAACACAAGTATGGAAAGCTACAAGGAGCAACTGAAGCCTGGCAGGAGGAAATGCACGTCAGGGGAAGAGCTCTGCTGTTGCACGTCAGAATGGCACAAGCCAACCAGAGGTCGCATGCAACTCAGGGCTAACAGATGGAATACACAATGATCTTCAGAAGGAGATTGTCAGTCTAGCAGACAGCACAGCATTCTATTTGTATAGCAAATCCATTAATTTAAGCATTAAATCTGGAGATGAAATACCAAAGCATACCCCTGGTATCTTTAAAGTTCACTTCCACAGTCTGCCTTTGAAGTTCTAGAGCCAGACTTCAAAGATATATGAATGCACAAATCCTATTGCTACTCGGGCAATTTTTCAAATCTTACCTTGCGACAACTAAATGAAATCTAGGTTTTGTGATTCTCTGGAGGCCCTTTTTAGAGGCAGTATTTCCAAAGCATTTAAGTAATTTAAGAACTTAGGTAACTTAAGGTAAATAGCTTTTGGCAGAACTAGCAGGCTTACAAAGCTTAGGTTCCATTTGAAAAACCCACCATCTCCACGGCAATCTGTTTTGATCACTATCAACAATTTTCTATTGTTAAATTGCCTTGTCAAAAGCAGCAAACTAACTAGCTTTGCAGACAAGGCACTGCACATATCAATCATTTCAAATTGCTGTGCTAACGATTCTGCTCAATCTGTGTAACTCATCTCAGCATAAAACCTTCTCTGTTGGTAAGGACAGGGTAACTAGAGCCAGGAAATCATAAATGTTTGTGAAGAAAGATACACAGATACCCAGAGGTTGACGTTAATCCTGATGAGATTTGACACATTGACACAGCAGAGAGCTGAGAATATTTTTCCTAACATTTGTCTATTTGTTCATAAGAAATACACCAGCAGCTCTGTTTGCAGATGTGCTTAATTTATTTAGATTTCTTCACCTGTAATAGAGACTTACAGAAACTTCTTATTTGGAATCATGAGCAGGTGAAATAAGCCAGCATAGAATAAGCTGTAAATAGTGCTCAATTCTCAGATAACGTGTAAATGCAAAAGGAGAGAGTGATCAAGTTCTTATGAAGCTAAGCAAATGCACTATTCAGTTATCTGTTATTTAATTCACCCTCTATTTTTCCTCACCTCCTCCCAGCAACTGCTGGAACCAACAGTTAATTTCAATACACATCCCCTCCAGACAGAGGACCACCTGACTGCTGTCAGACAGAACTAACCTGTCTGGGACATTTAAAATCTTCCCATTAGGAACCAAGGAGGTGTCACCAAAAGCCAACTAAGGTCATCCACTTTAGATGTGTTTTGCACTAAGAGAAAACTGTATCGGCCACAGAAGGAGCCCTGATGGTTAGCTCAGATGATGTGACCAATACTGGGAGAGATCAGTTTGACTCTTAGTGACTGAATGTGCTCCCTGGTTCCTCCATTATCAGTTGGGACCTTCTGCTGTCACCATAGCAGAAGACTGATGGGTCAGTTCCTAGGGCAAGGAAGAAGGGAGCATCTCTTTTCCTGTATTACAGCTCTTTTCCAGCTGTTCTCCAACACGCCTCAACATGAGTCTGGAGCGCACACAGGGAGAAAATGACCTCTGCAGTGCTTCGCTTATCCTGAAAGTTGTTAAAACTCCCTACTGCTTTGACTGCATCTAAAATCAGTGTACCACTTGCATTAATAATGTTTTGTCCATGTGCTTTCACAGTTGAAGAATCACCTCACATCAAGAACAACACTAGGGTTCAGTCAGTCTTGTTACAGTGCCATTACCAATTTTTCAGTGCATCAGAATATCATCATCTAACCTAATGACTTGACCTTACTTGCACTCTAACACTAAACCATGCCACATTTCAGAAAACTCAGCTCTTCCATAGCAACTTTTCCCCGTGCCACAAGCCCAGGGTGCATCTCTTCAGGGCAGTAAAGGTGAATGCTTCTAACCACTCCACGGACCCTTCTCCTCCCATCCACTAATCAAACTAAGAGAAAAGAACATTTGCAGATAATCTCCTGGAAAACAAAGACACACTTCAGTAAGTAGGTCTGTGATGAATGAGGCCTTGGGGGATTCCCACATCCTGTTAAAACTTCTGTGGCTTATAAGGAAAAAATTCATAAAGGGCAAACACATACGTGACACAAACTATAGAAGCCATTCAGGCAGGTTTCCAAATATCTGAGTAACTACTACGTATTAATGATTTTTAATATTATTGCCCATTTCAAGTTGCAACACAGTACTTGCACTGTAATCACTTGCCTATAAAATGTTCTATGGGACAAATCGCCACATTTGACCAAGATCAGCTGTGCTGTGTTTCAGAGAACAACATGTAATTACAAAGAAGGGCACCGCAGACTCTGAACTTGTCAGGTTGATTTTACAATGGGCACAGGCAGCTGGCCATGTCAAAGATGCTGGCCTTGTACAAAAGGCTAAACAGATGGAACTGAGACACAAAAATATCCTCCTCAATCCTTAATCAGAGATTTTTCTGGATCAAGTCAATTTTCCCAGAAATTTGAATGTGACAGCAGAATCAAAGCCTGGTTTTGGTATCTCCTTTTGTTCTTTTAATGCAGATAATCCTAACAGTAGAACACAGAGGCATATGTTGACAGTCTGGACACAGCAGAAGGGCTGGAAAAGCTGGTTTCAAGGGAAAAGATGGGAAGAAATTGCATCAGCTTCAGCTGGACCAAGATTTCAATTCAATATTTGTAGGGATTGCACTCAGAATTCAAGTCTTGTCACAAACACCTACTACTCAGGTTTGGGTACTTCAGAAACACTCCACTCTACTCAGAATATCTAAAATTAGTAGAAACAAACACAAGATGACTATAAAGCTACTATATAGTGCAGTGATATAAAGCAGGCATGCTGCTTAAGCAACAGTTTAGGAAGGTTGGCTTGTTGCCCACTTTTTTACAGTGAAAAACACATAACTTGCTTCACCCATAAAGTGATCCAAAAAACTCCAAATTTTGAACTACTCAAACAAAACCATCGTGAAGAGAGCTGCAAGAAACATCTTCTTGCTGACCCACACACAATGAAATTAATTTCATTTTGATCCCAAGAAGAATTCAATTCTGCAAAAACGCCACATTCCAAGTAGTGCAGTCTCGTGTCCTGTGTGAATGTCCTACTGATAAGCCTAGAGCCTCAACTGTTCCAACTTTTCTTTCTAGCCTAGTAACATTTACCCAAAGCTTAGTGATTTTTTTTTTCAATAGGACAGTCAGCTGAGAAAGTCAAACAGCATAATCTTGATTTTCAAGGGGAATGAGAAACATCTTTAAGATAAACTACAGAGAAAACTAATTCTTTTTTATGTACCTGGAGACCTGTGCCTTGCCAGTGGATCCTCCCTGCCAATGGCACCAAGAGAAAGTGAGAATGCTTGTGCATGCCACAGTGCAAAAATCATTATGAACGGCTTTCAAAACACATGGAGGAAGAACTGGAAATACTGAAGCAATTAAACATTAAGTACCTGCTGTTAAAATGAGTAAGAATGCCCTTACTGCTGCCAACACAGCAGGACTTTTGGGCTCAGTTGTCAGTCAGGAATCCACAATTTCATTAGGAGTAGACTTGAAAGAAAAATTAAGCTTTTCACCTTCTCTACTGACACAAAGAAAGTTTTTCACCTCCCTTTCACATTTGATTATGTACAGTTACAAGTGGTTTTCTTTCCTAATTATCCTTGCAAAACACAAATGCTTTCTTTGGCATTGTTTCATATTTGAATAGCGCTTTTCAATTTCTCTTCTTATGTTCAGTCTATGTTATTAGATTAGATGAGCATCTTTATGGAGTGTTCTCTGAAGCTATTTCTTTGTCTCTGGCTTTTCTCAGCACTTTTAAGCACAATCTATAACAAAGTAAAGGGTAAAGGAGCTATTGATTATATCACCATAACCACAGATACCATCTCCATACAGAAGAGGTGTTAACAAACTGACCAAAGGTCAAAATTGACAGGAGAGGCTCTGCTGTGCCAGAGCATGCCCACACATGCAAGGATTGGAGGGCACACCATGTTCACCTGCAGATTTACCAGTTATGATGCTATGGAAATAAACAGAAAATCCCAAACAAGAGCCTAAGAAAGGAGAAAGGGATCAAATTGAGCCAGAATGAATAAACTAAAATATCTGTAGTATTGGTGCTAGGTACCCACATCACTTTGTCCTTTCCTTCTTGGATCCTGTTTCAGGAAGCTGAATGTGTACTGCCATTATCCACTTGAAAATATTCCTCCCTAAAATCTGAAGCACTATGGATATCTTGGGAGAAGCAGGAAGAAGCCCTGAAAGGACACGCTGCTTGATTTTACTCCTCAGAGCACATAAGGTTACACAACCCTTGCTGCACAAAAAGGACTACTCCTTTCACATCAGCTGTAAAAACTGCTGACCACTCAGCACTATAATCCAGGCAACGAGACACACTGAATTGACAAAAACCTGCTGGAAAATGTTACTTTACAGCTTTTTATTTACTGGGCTAAATCCAAATGCATGCAAACCTTTGTAGCAACATGCCTTAAACCCAGCAGCGGTGCAACAGCCAACTGCTCCTTTTTATGAGACCAACAGTATTTTCAACCAATAAATGTGCAGTCCTGGTACCAGACGAGGTTAGTGCTTGCACAGCAGGCAGCTCAGGGGATGGAGGCTGTGAGGAGTGTGCTGACCTTCTCCCTCGTGGAATTAACTCTGCAGCTAAGTCAGCTTGTGTACCTACCAAGAGGTGGCACTGGAAGGACACTTTATGGAAAGAGCCAGGCAAACTTCTGCTCCACGGAAGGGTGGTGAAAATCAGCTGGCACAGACAAAACCTCAGGAAGAGCCCACGGTTCATCTGGTTCAACAGGTAGCTGAAGGCAGCCTTTCTACCTTGTTCTGCAACTTCATCACACTAAGCCTACCCACACAGAACAGTATGCACACCCCCCCAAAAATATTATCGGGACTATTTTCCTGGTTTTTAAACACTGCTGATAATGAATTGAAAAGAGTAAAGCCACTAGCAAAACGTTCACGCATAATTCAAAGCTGCTATCAACTTTATGACTCTCTGCAAATCTGTGACAATTCCAAAAACTACCAGGAAGAGCAGGCTTGCTTTTAGAGACCTTAAATCTACCACACACAGGGATCCACATCTCCCATGGAGAAATGCTAGCAATCTACAAATAGCAGAAGAAAGAACAAAATATTGCAGATCATGATATTAGAATGTAATATTACATATGGCACGGCACTCATGCTTGTAGAGTGTATTTATACGCATATCTATGCGCAAATCTATAAATACATTATGTAAATTAGATTTTAGACACTTTCCTAGTGAAACACGTCAATACTCCCCATAATAATATGAGTAATAGTCCTGAATTAATATGTTGGATATTTGTATTCTGTGGGAAGTTTCAGAGTCAAGTTTTTCTTATCAGCAGATAAAGAACAGCTGTCATATTACTCTCCCTCTCTATCCTTCCTCAGATTCTCCACCAAAGGGAAACAATAGTTTCTGGTTAGCCTGGTTTTTTATGTTTTTACCCATTCCAACAAACCAATTTATCACAACACATTTAAGTCCCAATGCTGAGTGGATTTATGCACACATGTTAGTTCATTGTTAAGTAACAACCTGCTGCGGTTAATGTACTCATAAGTAAATCTAAGTGTGTACATTTACATGACTGGAGTTTAAAATCAGGGTACTCAAGGCAAAAATTTGGCTAAGTACAATCTAATTGCATGCAATGTCTTCTGCATATATAGCGTTTGAATTATTTTGAATAGTTTATTTCTGAATTAAGGTTTTGTGTGCTGACTTGTGTGCAGTGGCCCAGTCAGTCCCCAGACACATTGTAAGACGGAAGTAAAAGGGACTTATTTTAACTGACATTCCCCATGAGCTTGGTCATTCTGTTTCATCCAAGGGAAAAAGCTGTAACAGCATTTACAGTAATTTACCAAATATTGTACAACAGCCTTTAGGTGCCTGCAGAGGTTTGCAGTTCATCACAATCAAGAATTACTAGATATCTTATTTGTGAATACTACCATATCATAATTGCAATGGCACAGTTTTGAGTTGACATAAGTTCATTATAAGCTGAACCTAAGTTGCCAAAGTACACTAATTCTGGTTTACTGTCACTGGGCAGCAACAGCTCTATTGCTGGATTTATTAACTTGGGAAATTGAAGTTTATTTGGTTTTCTTTCCTCTTCCAATAGACATCACAGTGAAAAGAAACATTAAGACCCAGTGCAGAAAGATTAAATTCCTCATAAGTTTCTGGATGTCAAGCAGCTGAAAACTCTCATTTCTTTTGCCTTTATAAAGGCAAAAAAATATATCTGAGAAAAAAAGCTGAACTCAACAATTTGTTCCAACAAAATGTTATCAGAGTCTGTCACATTTCAATTACCTGTGTAATCAAATCATAAATGAAAATCACACAGCATTCAAAATATCTCTAATGTTCCAAGTCAAAATATATTCTTTATAGAGAAAGGCAACTCACATCGTTATGCTTCAAATTGATTACTACAAACTGTACCTATAATTAGATATAACTAATGCAATTTAAGGAAGAGAAAACTAATATTTGAAGCTAAACACTGAAAGTAATCTTGTTGCCTTGCAGTCAGTTACCAAGCAGAAAATGTACTGTCTCACTAATTTATTACCATTAGAAACATCAGACTCTTAATCTATTCTAAGGACTTAGCCACATATTTAAAGTAGCATTTCCCAGCTGTATTTCAAAACAACAAGCTTGCTTGATTTTTGCTGAAATAAAAAGCACAGAACTCCTCCACTGTTACTATAGATGGATGAATGAGAAGAGGTGGAGTAGGAGCCAGCTGAAGACTGCTGCAGTATAACTAACCAACAGGATCTCATTCTAGCTGTCTTCATAGAAACAAACAAAAAAAGAAGGATGAATTAAAAAAAAAAAAAGTATAATCTTTGTGAAGTTTCAAGTGACAGGTGTTTCAGAACCAAAGCAACATTTGGCATAATTTCAGCTAATATGTCTTTCTTAGAATCCCCAACTAATTGTTGCACTATGCAAATGACAGGACACACAACTGTGCAGGCAATATTCCATGGCAATGCCCTCCTCCAAGCCTTTGGGATTCTTCTCTAGCATTCTCAGATGATCATTTACACAATTAGGCCTTTACCCACCCACAGTTTTCCTTCATACAGCTGGCACTATGGTCTGACTACCTTCTTGCTGACCTCATCTTATGTTTTTATTCACCCAATAGGCTTCTGTAGGTAACAGTTCCACATGTTAACTGTGGAGACTCATACCACAGCCTTCTTCCCTCCAAATAGCTCCAGGGTGAGCACATGCTTTATGGTTCCCCTAGCTGAAATACCAGGCACAGATATTTCCCAGTAGCTACTCAAGTAGGAGGATGGGCAGAAGTTCCCCGCCACTAGGACAACAGTAATGGCATCTCCTAAGTGTGGAGGTTTCCTCCTCCTATTAGTCACCTTCCAAACTCTGCAGGATTCTCTCTTTACCCTCTCTCAGCCACGCCAGGAATAACAGCTGAACAAGGAATCGGTCTGTTCTCCTCTGAGCAGCAGCTGCTGTTGCTACTCCCTGCTGCCTCTCAAGGGCTTTTCTATCTGGTAACAAAACACAACATACAACCCAAGGCAACAAGGCAAATGGAGCTACCTTAAACTGCAGCTCTCTGAAGCAGCAGTACGTGAAATTCCAGCATAACCTCAAGAAGTGAGTGTGCTTGCCCCAACACGCAATTTAGTTTCCATCACACAGAAGAGCCTTACTGATGCTTTGAACACATCAGCGACATGATATTTATGGCATTTATTGCTAGATGATGGTAACACTGTGTCCCTTCCCACACTCCAGGAATCATCATCCCTGTCTAGTTGCCCAGCGACAGAGAAAAGTAACATAAATATCATGTACCACTTGTTACCATGACAAAAGCAGCCTAAGAGGGAGGCAGAAGGAGATTGGTCCCATACTTCAGACCCATCCTGGGAAACCTTATAAAGGACCAGAACTTAGACTAAATTCAGAAGACTCAAAAAACACAGCACTGTGTTATCAATGCACAGTAAGAGAGTCTTACCATGCTGGCACCATAAGAGGTCTGTTCTCTAGAGCTAAGCTTCTCCAGCTTAGCAGTGTTGGAATCCTCCCCTACAATCTCCCAGACTACTTGCTGTGCTGTTACACTTACTGCTGGCTGGTGGGCCTGAGACACTGTGGTTTCCAAGGCGATCTGTGGGCTGAAGGCCTTGCATGTACAAGCAGGAATACCAGTCATTTAAACTTGCCTTATTTGTCTCAATTTCCGAGTCCTGAAATACAAGCCCACTACGCAAAAGCACTTCCTATTGAGCATGAGCTACCCACCTATAAAGAAATGGTCCAAGATCACTTCTATAGAGACCACTAAACAGCATCTTCCAGCAAGTAACTCACCAGCATGACTAATTGAAATCTTGACATCACACTTGATGCCTAGTTTTGTCACTGCTTATAATAGCAGCCACATTCTAAGTAGCATGTTCACAACCTTCTTTTAATGATCAGTATGGCACGCAGAACCCTCTTCCCACACAGTGAGAAGTGGAAGAGGAAGTCTTATTACAAAAAGGACTGTCATATGAACAGTACTGAGCTCTTGTAAAGACACAGAGCTCACTTTAAAAACCAGTTCTGCACCATCAAGAGAAAAAACTATGTTTTTCCACACAGAGCGCCACATTCTATAAAATTTAACAGGAAAGGATATTACTGTGCTGATGTTTAATTTCTTCCTTCATGCCAAGCGCCCAAAAGAAGACTGCTTTAAAGAAGCAATCTGGATTTGGCAGTGCTACAAACCATTCCGTTAGAAATCCCTCCTATTGCACCCCTATGCTCTGACCCAGCATCCAGGCTAAGTACCATTTTCTGGAGGTGCTTCTTTACTTTTTTTACTGTGCAAGAGTAAACACCTGACTATCCAAAAAGGAAAACAGCTGTGGTGGCAGCACCAATTCTGCAACCTTTACTGTAATCTAAGCTTCAGCAATTTTCCTCAACTGACCCACAGTTTCACATGGTGCCATCAGCAGCTCTGAGTAAACACCACTGTCTGCTGCCAGGCCCAAATCTAAAGCATACCAAGTCACAGAGTCACAGAAGCATTTAAGTTGGAAAAGACCTCCAAGATCATCGAGTCCAACCTTTGACCAATCACTGCCTTATCAACCAGACCATGGCACTGAGTGCGACGTCCGCTCATTTCTTGAACATCTCCACCACCTCCCCGGGCAGTCTGTTCCAGTGCTTAGCAACCTTTCCATGAAGAAATTCTTCCCAAATTCAAGTGTGAGCCTCTGCTATGCAGGTTTTTAAGAGCAGAGAAGTTGACAAACAAGAGCATGCACATTTGTGTTCATGTGTGCATGCATGCACACGTTTGAGAAACACAGGTGAGATGTACAGATTCACCCTCTGTGCTGTAACTTCACTGTTAGCCTTGGGAAAAGTGCATATGAAAGTCACACGTGAAAATCTGTTAGAACGCTCAGAAAGCTGTCTTTAGCCTTCTCCTGTTTAAAGGCACCTAAAAGGTTGCACATTTAGTATAAGTTCTTGTTTCTACTAAGGTACCAAGGAACTTTAAAAGAAGACAATACAAGGACACGTTTCTGACTGAACCTGAGCATGCATAAGGACCAAGGTACACCATTAAGCCTCTCAATATCTCAATTACACTGTTTCCCTGTGTCCCTGTGGCAGGAGGTCACACAGATCTAAGCTGGTACTGAGGAAGTCAACTCAGCATCCACCAACAGTTTTTCTGCTGGACTGGATTCAGTCACATGGACAGCAAGGTAAGAAATACAAGAACACATAGGTAAAGCCCCAAGCTGAAAATCCCATTTGTCTTCTATCAGAGGAGACAAAGCAACACAAAAACATGAAGCAGCACTATGCACGTACATATTATTTAAGAGATGACCACAGAGATATGGAAAAAATTAGACATCACACACTGATATGAGGAATGTAATGAGAACACTGTTCAATGAGAAAATATAATTTTCTTGTATGTAAATGAGGTGCAGAAGAACAGCCATGGAAATGTCCTCTGGGGGAAAAAAAAAATAAACTGGCATCAAAGAAAAAGCTACTGAGGATTATTATTGCTTCCATATTTCATTTGGTGGCGTTACCATTGAAGTTCTTAGGAACTGCAACTTGTCAAACTTTAACACACTTTGTCAATCATGTGAACAAATCAACCTTCATCTAAGTGAAAGTCACCACTCAAAAAACCCACCCAAAACCAGAGATTGCAATTAAGGATTATATGCAAAGAAGAAAAGGCAGATGTGGAGAAATTAGCATTATGCTTTTATAGCTCCCGTGTTGATACTCAACAGCTGATGTTGAGTTTTAGTGGACACATCATTGGTTTGTTAATAGCAGCAATCATAAAAGCCTTAATGAAGCCCCATGAGCACTCTGACCACACAAACTAAAATCTTCTTTTCTTGTTTCAGCACCTTTGAAAAACCACATCTTTTTCCCCTATTCTCTGCCTTTTAATTATTATTTTGCTGTGGGGGTTGGGTTCCTATTTTGTTTGCTTCTTCCTGTCACTACCTTTCACTTCCAGTATTCTGACATCTTGAACTGTCAAGAGTCAATATGTAAAAGCTCTCAGACTTGATTGTCAAAATACTGAAACAATTTTCTTGTGTTTGTCTTCTTTGCTCTCTGAGTGTTTGCAATAAGACTGCTTCCAAATTCAATGTTTGTGTTTAAGAGGCTGTAGTATTAGCTAGAAAGGTTCAGAGTGCAATCCTAGTGATATTACAAACTATGAAGGAAGCACAAAAGAAATCCAGAGCTTTCTACGGCCATGTAACTTAGGAACAAACTTTTTTTTTTCTCTCACTCTCTCTCTGAGACAGTTCATTTAAAAAGCATCAGAAATTGCTTACTTTTTTTTTTTGTGATACATTTTGTGCTCATGAGAAGAGACAGATAATGCTGGTTGCTGCTGTTTAGTCTCTGGGGTGTTAGTCTGCCCAAGAAGCCATCCCAATTCCCAGTTCAACAGGCAGGTTTATAAACTGGACAGTGGCAATTCTTGTAAAATGGAAACAGTCTCAAGACAGGACAGACTAGTTCCCTGTCATGATGGCTGGGTAACATCCGCACAGTGTATGATTTATGTCGATTGTGGCAGAGCCTCAGTGGTATCAGGCCCTAAACCACAGCATGGGGTCGCAAAGTGCACTTTAGATGTTCCTGCCTCCTGAAGAAATCTAGTAATTAAATCAGTTCATGTTTATATGTTAGTGTGAAGGTAGAATAATGTTTGCATTGACCTTCTCTGCTGGCTCAACAAATCCAGCCTTCTGCCACTGTACTCACAGCGGCATTAAGTGATTTAGCTCCATTTAGAAGTGGTTTAGCAAGCCTGTTGTCCCCTCTACACACACATACTCACTGGGAAGCTGTTTTAGAAGCTCATTCCCCTACCACTGCTATATCAAAATTTCTACCAGTTTCCAGGCTAAGCTAAATTTGTACGCAGTTGTGGGGTTTTCCCCCACTACCAGCTGCTGTCATAGGACTCAGGTAGTTAATTTCTTTCCCCAGCATTTGACTCCATCTATTTAGATATATTTTTTCTCCATATCACAGTATTGTTGGTTAGAAAGTGACTTTTTCTAGTTCCATAAAATGAAGTTCCTTCCTTCCAGCCTCTTGGTCCTTGTTCTGTAATCCACTTTCCTTCATCAAGAGACCAGAATAGTACGGGTGCACACACTTCCCACACCAACCCTTTCTCCCATGGTTCTTCCATAATTATCTCATTTATTGGAGAAAAAAATTGTACAGTGGGGGAAAAGAAATAATCTTCTATTATGGAACACACTGTGCAGTTCCTAGTGATCACTGATGATCTTTCTCTCCACCAACCCTTCCCATACGTAACTAGTGTAAAGAACCTCGGGCTTATCATTCTGGGGCAAAAGTGATTTGGACAGACTTGGTTAAGGCTTTTGGATTAGAAGGGAGGAAAGGGCTGGGAGTGAATTGCTGAAAGACAGCAAAAGAAGATTTGCATTTTTAAAAAGAAAAAAAGAAGCACCTTGCAAAATCTCCTCTGAAACCACTTGCACATGGAATCTCGCACGGAATCTTGTTCCAGAGATGTGTCTCTGCACAAACAAGGCGGTGTACACATGGACCCAGCAGCACAAATGTTCTGCCTTTTCTTTGCATAGCAAAATTGAATTCAGGTAATGGATAAGCACGAATAGGCTGGGTTTGAACCAGGAAGATAAATCAGAGCATGGATGTGTCTAAGTTGTCCAGCTTAGGTAATTTGTGATCTCTTTATTAGAAAACTATTGTTATCTGCAGCCAACTTCTCCAGAACCTAGGTCCCCAGCACAGGATATAAATGTTAGCTGCTTCAACCCATACCTGAGAAAACCACATAAGAAGGTCTGACTGCTTTTTTTTTTCATCTATCAAAATTAAAGTGGATGTGTGAAATGTGCTTTTTTTCTCCATGCGAACACTTTAACTCCAGAATGCAGGAACTCTCGAGGTACTCCTCATTTATCCACTGACACCACAGCAAAATTTTGAACTGATGTCTCACAGAGACTAGAAACTGAACACTATTTACACTGTACAGGCAGAGGTTCACCAGCCCCACACTTTGTCTTTAAAGCAAGCACTCCATTTATCCAGAACTATGGAGTGTGCAGTTTCACACATCTATCAGCCAGAGTACAGGCTGCAGTGAACTGCTGTTTTCTGAGATAGGAACATTTTGATGAACACTGTACGAGTGACTAGTGGGTTCACCTATGTGTCCAAACAGGATGTATAGCGCTCCAACTCACATCTCATCCAACTCATATCTCATCCATAAGGGGAATCACAGAGCGTGAAGGAGCTCAACAAGTCACTGCTCCCACCTCCTACATGGCAGTCAAAGTGCTTAATACATTTGCTTACATTTTATTGCAGAGGTGAATACAATAAAGAGTTTTTGCCTATTTTCAGAACTCTCCCCTGCATCTAATTTATGTTTTTATAAAAGAAGGGAATGTTCCTTCCCTAATGGTGACTCAGAATGCTCTGCAGAAAGGATGATAAGGGACCAAATAATCGAGAGGAGAGGAAGTCTGACTGTGGCATGCAGTACAATTTCATGTAAGTCCTGTAAGGATCTCAGTGCGTTGTTCTGTCCTAGCAAAACAAAGCCATGATGACCAGAAGTCTTCACTTGTAATGTCCTTTCTAAAAAAAGCCAATCAGAGAAGTGCAAGGTATGTCCAACCCAGAGACACGATAAAATAGGGTGGGTTCTGTCCCTCTTTGTGTGTAGTGTACTCAACTCTTCTGCCAGAGTATGTGGGCAACATACTTTCAGTGCTTAAGGTGAAGAAGTTTTTCCCTAATATCAAGCTAAGATCTCTATTGCTTCCAATTAGATTAATTACTTCTTGGCTTAACCTCAAAGAGATGTTCATTTTTCATTGTTCATTGCCCTTCTCTTGTGAATTCTTTATGCACGGAAAGAGATGATTCTTTTAGATTGAACAAGAAGTTTCTCTTCTTAAAGGTAACATTTACAGCTTACAATTCTTGGTAGAAATGATAAGTAATCACTATGGGACTCTAAAGATCAATCTCCACGCTCTCAGAAATACCTAAGCCAGTAATACAACCAGGTTCACACTTTTGTCAAGTAGAGCAGAATAACTACAACTACCTCTCACGCCTAATGTAATTCACTCTTAGTAACATATTACCAACTGCATTCCTGCAGTGGCATCACCTTGTTGCCTTTAGCCTGCATGCAAATACATCAAAGAGATTGTCCTCTCTCCTCACTCCATATCCCAAACAGTTTGAGATTCCAAGGAATCACATGTGTCTGAACGGAAAACAAATGGCTGAATGCCTTTAAGTTCAAACCCTCTCTGCGGCTTCAGGTAATTGTTTTGTACAACTCATCAATTTGCAAAGGTAAAAAACAAAACAAGAGCTTTTTTATCCAAAGAGACCTAGAAAAAAATCATGACAAAAATTGGTGGTATGGCTGCAGGCAACTTTTAGCAAGGAGTGCTGTAATAATTCCTTCAAAATCACCCATAGCTGACCACTCATTAAGACTTGTCAGGCAAGATTCAGAGCTAGCAGACAAGTTTACCTGACCACTTCTTACATCTGCTGTGTGTCCCCAGAATGCATGTAAGCAGATCTCAGGAAAAATGTGTTCACTAATAACTAAATGAGTTCTCTAAACCCTTACCTGTCTCTAAACCCTTCACTTATCTGTCTGAGATCAAAATAGGGATCCACAACCACCATGTTTGCAAACTAATTAGCTCCCTGCACCTTCAGTCCCTTCCTCTATGTTGCAATGATTTCTCTGTGGGCTCCATTTAGAGAGCATCAAGGTAGCTGTGTGAAATTGCTAGCAGTCATGCCAGAGAAAAGCTACTTCCATTTATTCTGCTGAGAACAAGTAAATTGGCTGGGAAGGTGTCAAGTGTTGAAAAATTGTCCACAGGAGTTTTTCCTTACTTTGAAGAATGCATTAGTCTTTTCATCTAGGTTTTTAAAAACAATGAGATTTTTCAAAATATCAGCAATATACATATTCTTCATTTAGACACAAGACATATAATCCAAGTATTTGAATAAAATATCATCAGTTTTCATGGACAAACTAGATCAGTAATCTGAAAGGCTCTGCCCTGTCACCCTTTAGAGCTAGATGAACTGCTGGAAAACAACCTTACCCCAATTACAGTCCAAACTTGAATTACTCCACTCAGAACCCAGCAACTAGGGCTGCCTCAGAGCAGGGACCAGAGTTCTCTGAGTTTTACTGCAGTTCAAAAGGCAAGACATTCTGAAAGCAGGGGCTTTTAGACACTAGAAGATGACCTTTTCCCAGTCATAACCTTTCCAGCTTCCCAACTCAACAGCAGAAGCACTACAGAAAGCTGAAGCCCAACTATGCAGCAAACTGTGGCCCTGGATTCTGAGAGGCTGAGCAACACCCCCTTTCTAAGCCCACTCTCATTTGTTGTACCAGGGAAGGGATATACTCCCATTCAACCCCCACAAGCAACACCTTTTCAAGCCTCCATCCTTGTGACACTTCTGTAAAACAACTGAGAACTGCTAGCCCTTGTTTAAATGGGGGAAATTACACAAAAAATAAAAGGGCTTGTCCACATGTTAGGATCAAGAAGATATGGAAACTTAATAGCATGATTGGTACCTTTAAAAGCCTATGTGGAACATAAACAGCAAAGGTTTTCACATGCTGTAGCATTTCTGCAAGATAATTAACACAGTTGTTCACTCCTTAGCTACTCCTGCATCACTCACTGACAATAACTCACATAAAGTCCAAGTAATGCACCTGCAATCCATAAGAAATCTGTGCTAAAGCAAGGGCAAACGCCAGTATCCCAAGGAAAGGCCATAAGTACCATGCCATCTTTCAGCGCAACTCAAATGTGTGCCAGCAGTATGTGAAAGGTTCATAGCTTGGAAGTCTATTTGTAGATCAATTCCAAGAGGAAGGGTCTCTCTTGACCAGGATATCCTGTGTGCTGCTCCAGGCAGGTGAATGTAGCTCATATAACAGCAGTTTCACCTCCTGAAGCCTCCTATTTTCACTGCAAATAACATTCACAGATAAAAGACTTGTAGTTGCAGCTTGATTTATGAGGATTGATTTATACTGATGGCACTAGAAAAATCCGACTGCAGGTGTTGAACAAACTCCTCCAAAGGGAAAGGTAAATTGAGGCTTAAATTTGAGGTGCTGGCTGTAGAGCAGATTTGGGCACATTTCCCCTTTTTAACTGGAGAATGTTAATGTCAAAATTAAGCAGCTCATCATTAAAATCAGAATTTTAATCTGGCCTCCTAACCACCACTGATATAATAAAAAAGATAGGCAAGAAACTCTATAATGTGCTTTGACTCCTCATTAATATAATGCAGAGCATTTAAAGGCTAATTTGTCTCAAAGCACCACAAAGGTAGGACCTCATCATTAATACAGCAGGGGCCTCTGAGGTGGAGGATCTATCTGATCTGTGCAGAGGAGCAGAACACTGAACACAGCCATAATATCCAATACTTCAGGGAAGTTTACTGTGGACTTCAGCCTGCTCATACTACCCCAAGCAGACGGAAGACCATTTCTGTGTGGATTGAACACATGGGATGAGTAAATGGTGATCAAGTTCAACATAAGAGCTCCGTAGTCTATAACTTGGTAATGAGTAGCACTGCCAGAAAGGCTAAAGAACTGGATCTGAAAGACTAGACGCAAGAGTTCTCATGGCTCTGTTTCTGATCCATTTATGTGCTCATACTCTGTGTCAGTGGTGCCTAAGCCTCCTGCAGGAGATCCCAGTGTCAGATGGACTGCACACAGATCCGTCTCCATGTGGGGCAGATCTCATTTCCACTGTGAGATCTAAAAGGAGGAAAGCTGGTGTTTCCAATGCTGTCTCAAATCAGCAGATATTGGAACAAGAGTCCAGCTAATTTTGCAGCCTTTACACCACTGAAAAGCATCTAGTGCAGAATGATTTCTTAGATCGCTTCAGCTGTGGTTTGGTTTTAACTAAATTAGGACTGAATGGAAAGTATTTCAAACACAGAAATTCACTGCCCAACGCCATTGCCAAGCAGAAGAGAAACCTATCCAGGGAAAAGATAATTATCATCATAACAAATGGTACAGAAGATTTTCTGAGGCATTACCACAGGGTAATAAGGTTATAGTCACCAGCAGTGATAATTACAGCTAACATGGAACTCCAAAATACAAGCATGCCTTCATCTACCCAGCACCATCAGTCCCAGGTCATTGCTATTGACAAGACATGATTACATGGAAGAATTAAGACATTTCAACACTGTTTCATCACAACATTCTTGAATTATTTACTTCAAAACAGTTGTAGCATATCAGTCATTTTTACCCTAAGTCTTCTAACAGAAAGGATTTTATTATTGCTATTTAATACATGTGGCAGTCTCCAAGGTAGGACTGTAGCATACGGAAAGTTGCATCTGTATCCAAAACTATTTCAGCCCTTGTTTAGCATGTTTGCTTCAAGCTCTAAGTTTCCAGAAGTGTGATAACAGAAAGAACCAGCATTTTCCAATTCTCAGAGAAAAGATGTTGAGGTATGTGTAGGTGAGAGACCCAGGGGGAGGAGGCGAACATCCTACCTGTGGGAATGCAACCTTAAACATCAACAAGTCCTCAATCAGAGTAATTTGTAACTCGTCATTCCTGATCACTGATTGCTCCTAAGCTACACGGCATATAGAGCACTTGATAACAAATTAGCCCCTTCATCTCCTTGCCAGAAGAAGAAAGATGTCACTAAGTCAGTATACAGTACATTTACCATAGAAAATACATTTGGTCTCTTAAAAATGAAGCCTCCTTACCCAAGTTTGAACAGGATCTGAAAAAAGTCTGTCATTCATCTATCTCAGTTGGGGGGG
>VZTE01000262.1:4434086-4471186 GCA_013397775.1 Eulacestoma nigropectus
GGGGGGGAAGCACACACTGAAATAACACAACATTCAAATTTTATGTTCAAAAACTTACATGGTTATTGAAAATATATGATAAGACTCTAATAACTCCATGCCTGATGCATGGATTGAGTAGTATGCATTCCCAAAGAATACATGTCAAAAAAGATACCATGTGAAAAAATTGGAGATGAGAATTAAAAAACAAAACAAGCCTGTCATTCCTGCTCCTGGTATTGAATGCGCAGCATTTGATCTCAACAACTGGAGAAGGGCAAAAGAAAGACATGCCTTTTTTTCCAGTTCCATTGCCTTGGAAATCCCTCTTTTGTTCCTCAGAACCAAGATCACCCTGTGGGTGAGGCAAGGGACTTACAGTGAACTATGGAAAATGAAAATTTTAGTCCTGTTGCAGGCTGGACTTGAGGACATACTCAGCCAGTACCTTTAAGAAAATCAGTTTTTCTTAAAGGTGCCTTTAAGAAAATCAGTGGGGGCAGAGAGTCTGCCAGCCCTTTGTAAATATCCCATTTAATACTTCAGACTTGTTGATTTGATCTGTCCACACTCAGAGAATCGAGAAACTCCAGAAGGAATGCATCAACTTCCAGAAAATACTATGCTGACTCCTGACCCTAATGGAGGGGGGATATGCAGATTATACTGAACACCTTTTTATTGCAGAAGAGGTTGATATCAAAGAAAGCAAGAGGATAGGCAGAGGTTCTGGGGTTCAAAAGGCCTCCCCCACCTTGAGCCTGCATCAATGAGCTCTTTGTAGGCAGTAAGGGTCAATTAGAGGATGTTAACATTACGATGCTGGAGGATTCTGATGAGTGAAGGAGACTGGGGGAAAGTGTCAATGCATACCCAGCAGATCCTGTACTTCCAATAAAGCTGGGGAACAAAGCAAGAGAGCTTTTAATAGACAGCGGAGCCACACATTCAGCAATAACGAGCTGTAAGGGCCCATAAGTAAAGTCACAGTACTGATGGTTAAAGCAATAGGAAAAAGAACTTTGCAGCCGTTCTGACAACCTACAGAATGCACAATGGAGATTTTAAACTGTCTTATGAGCTTATATACATATACACACCAGAATGTCCCTTTCCATTGTCAGGGTGCACGTTAAATGGTCAAAAACTTTAAAAAGAATCTGTACAAGTTATACATCCCACAGGAAACAGCACAGAGGGCTTAAAGCTGTTTACTAATGGACCAGACCTCGCAAGAATGACATCCCAGATCCAGTATTGAATGTGGTAATCCCTCTGGAGGATGGGCTTCAGAGAAACTAGGCAAACCAGAGAATGTGAACTCCTCTACAAGGAGAGCTCAAGCCAGGAGCACAACCAGTGAGGGTAAATCAATACCCTATTAGACTGGAAGCGTGTAAAGGATTGGAGCCCTTGATAAATACTGCCATGCAGTATGGACTGCTTGGGGAGTATCAGTCTGAATTAAATACTCCTATTTTACCAGCAAAGAAGCCTCATTCTCAGGCATATAGACTAGCACAGAAGTAAAGAGACATAAACCAAATAACCATGAATATATATATACACACACACACACACACACTCCCAACACCGTAACAATCCTTACACTTCGATAGTCTCAGTTCCTTCCAGAAACAAATGCTTATTTTACTGCTTTGGGATTTAAAAGATAAATTTTTAAATTGTTTTTTATCCCATTAGACAACAAAGAAAACCAATTTTTGCCTTCAAATCAGAGGATCCCATAATGGGAAGAAAGTTGCAGCTGTGTTGTACTGTGCTCCCTCATGAACTGAAAACGGCTCTAGTCTGTTTTGTAATACGTTAGCAAAAACATATTGCCACTGGGACAATGGCCAGGTTACAGCAACAATGTAATTTTGTTGGAATATATTGAAGAAAGAAGAAAGATCCATCGGCAGAAAAACCAAAATGTTAAAAAAAAAAAAAAAATCAGAAGAATGGTGGAGAGCTCCAAACCAACAATTCTCAAAACGTCTGAAATGATGAGATCCTTCTCAAGAAGTTACATGAAAAAATTCACGTGGGAGTAGATGTCCAAGAAGTATCAAAGTTTCTACAGCTTTAATGAGATTTACATAGCCTCTGTAGGCCGCAGGCTAGCAAAAAGCTGAAGAGCATGATCAAAAACAACAAAATTTTTCAAAGTTTTGCCAGGAAAATCAGATCAAATGGGTAGATGTCTTACAAAATGCCTGATGAGACTTGTTGCTGTAGAGCCAGGAAGGGAGAGATGTAGCAACATCAAATCCAGCGAAAGAATGAATTATTCATTAATTTTATAATCATTTTTGTATAGTCTAGTTCCATAAAGCGATTGGACAATGTTCACACACCTCCTAGGGTGATTGGTTCAGGTTCTATCACGTCCATGGTAAAACATTTCTCAGTGTACCATAAACAGAACTTAGCAAAACACCAGATGTGACTATCGTCTGCATAAACTATCTTACTGTTTTCATATCCTGCGTGAGAAAGGAAAGGGTCTCAAAGAATTAATGCAAGAAGCTGGAAAATTCGTCTGCTAGCAGCATTTCAGTATCCACAGAGACTCACTTCACAAGTCAGTAAAAGAGTGAGTCCTTTCGAAGTTTTGTAGGGGAAGCCATATCCAGCTAAAACACTGGGCAATTGAAGCAATCAAATGCATGTTAAAGGGGAAGGAAAGATAAAAGAGATTTTGCTGTCTATTTTGCACGTTTTATCATCTTTACATAGGTACTTCAGTCAGCAAGCACCTTTGCCCCTGAACATGCCAGTATACAACTTCCAACATGGAAGCTTTATAGCCGCACTTGGAGAGGTGAGACACTGAAAGGAAAAGGAACTTACATTGTTCTGTTGGTTACACAGACAGCTGTGAAGGTGGAAGGGATCAGTTCCTGGATTCATTATACATCAGCTCCTCCAGCACTGTTTAGTGGACAGCCAAATCAGTAAGGCCCTTAAAGACCATATTGATGCACAAAAATATACCACAAAATCAAAAATTATACATTTATTATGTTCTTTCAGGTTATAGAATTAACTGGTTTTTTTCGAATACAGGGTGTGACTTCTAAGAAATGTTCAGTGGATATGTCCATAAATCTCAAAGGGGAGAATTTGATGTCAGTTGAGGTTAAAAATACACAAAGAAGTTCACAGTAACTTTGGGTTGGTTTTGAAACCATGACAACAGTGTACCAGAGCAATGAAAGAGTGAAGAATCCCTAGGAACAGAATATTATAAATCCTTATTTCACTGACAATTAATTGTTCAAATAGACTCAAGCAGCAACTGTAATTGGGTATATGATTAAATAATAACTTGGTGTTAGCTGATAGGATGAAAATATAACCTAAATTTATCCCAGATTATTATAATGCTAAAAAACACATATCAGGGAAAATTTATATATGCAAGTGATAGCACAATGAACCCGGCCAAGACCACCACACTCACATAAAGAATTTTGTTATATAAGCGCAAGTGACCAACCACCTCTTTCTGTATTATTCATTCTTTATTCACTTTTTGGATAAAAGACTGTGCCTGCTTCCTAGAAGGTGTGCTGGCAGCGTTAGATGCCTGGCACCACATTCTGCAGGATGGTAATTAAATATCTCAACTCCTTTTGCAGATTAGCTCCTGCACACTGAGTGAAAGAACCCTTCTTTAGGGACAGCAGTTTTAGCTAGTTGCCTGTTGCTCTATTCAGTGGATCTATCAAAGGAAACATCACAATTGGATACCAACTGGAAACCAAGGCAGTTTGGTTTCAAACCAAAGAAATGCACTGAGAAAAGCACCAGTGGCCAGATCAGGTTGGCCATGTTAAGACAGGAGGTCAGAAATAGACAGGTTTATTTTTCAGAAAGCATTGTGTGATGTTCTTGTTCAACAGGAGCCAGAGACTCTATTTTTTGACTGCTCCCTGAAGCACTGCATGGTTATTTCCATTTCCAGAAAAATTCAAAGGATGCACATTTCCTGCGTCAAAGCCTGCAGTTCTAGGTACCATACCAGCAACAACTGCTGCAAGAGCTCAGCATGTGAAGGACTGGAAAGAGAAAGGTGTCAAGCTTGGCCCTCCTGTGGTCACTTCACAGTTAAAAATACAAACCAAATACCAACAACTTTTTGTTAAAGCTTGTTTGGTTTTGTTTTGCTTCTGGAAAAAAAAATCTGCAAAATCAAGAAATTACCTCCGAATTTGTTTTCATACTGAGCTGTTACAAATGCTGAATGGTTGTCGTGAAGCTTTTTGATTTTTCTTGAAACGTATAGACGCATTCTCATATAACTTCCAAACAGCTTGTAATTCCCGGATCACTTTCCTCCCACCTGTTTCAAAGTTTATTATGTTATAGGCTTTATGCCAAGGTCATCAGTTTGCACACAATGTAGATAGATGTTAGGCTATTTTATTGGAGTTTCTGAATGGAAATGTCTCTTGACTATCAATTTTCAAACTCTTGAAAAATCTATACTTTCTTTCGCAGCTGAAAAACTGAGACAATATGGTTGACACAAACACTTTATGGTGTCAGGTACGCACAACCATTATTGTGGAGAACTGTGCTTCAGTGGCTTTCAGTCTGGACTTCGCTCAGCACAAATCCTCTTGTCTCTATCTGTTTCTTGTGTTTGGCATACCTTGAAATCATTTACTTAAGTGCCCATAGAAATGTAAACAAAGCCATGAAATACCTCAAGAATTGCTGTACCTGACCTCCAGAAAACTATTCTCCTAAATTAAAGTACATTTGAATGAGGACACTTTGTAGAAAAAAAATCCAGTAGGGATTAAAAAATGTCCAGGATCAGATATTCTACCTAAGTCTTTGGTAAATCATGCTGTGTCCCATTACCCTGCAGTAGCGTTCTCCTTCTGTTTCTCCACTGAATATCTCACACAGTCCTACAAGCAGTGTCAGCTTTTCCATTCCAGTTTGCCATGAGACACAGCTTGAAATGTGACTGTGCTGGCCATGCTGACCATACGCCAGCAAAGGGGTGTTTGAAATGAGCTTATGAGACAGGTGTTAAATGTACTAACTCTGCACGTGAATCTCAGAGCAACTGAATGCTCAGCTCTCGTACCTGCTGAGGACCAAAGAATAACAGGACACTCCTGAAAAATTGCACATTCGCCAAGACAGGGAGACCCTTCAGTGAAACATACCACTTCCCAAGTGCAGCTGGCAATTCTAGAAGATAAGAGATGCTTATGGACTGCTGACCCAAGAGAACAGTCTCACTTACTACCGTCATTTCTTGAGGAAACTTCTCCTCCATCTTTTTCTACACTCCAGCCCTCCCTTCTCCTTTTCTTTCTTTCCTCTCCTTTGAAGAAATTTACCTATCCACTCTGTAGTCTTACTTTTTGTGCAGACAATTTGTGCTTCACAGCTTATTTTCCTCTGTGGAATATGCTACTAAGTAGCTAGGGCTAGGGACAAGAACAACAAATAAAAGCTCTGGGAAAAAAAAAATATCTCATTGAAAGCTGTGTAGAGAACAATTTCTGCTCTATTCCAGAAACCTCTTCCCCTACAAAGCTGAAAGGGTAGCTAAATAACTAACTAATAATGATAAAAAATAGTCACATGCATTTGAATGAGTGAAAATACTGGTGAATGCAATGCCACCTTTAACACTAATACCAAAATAAAAGTTTAAAAAGCCACCCTCCTGAGAAGTCAGGAAAAAGCAAGGATCCTTGTGAATAAGTGATCCTCTACTACATCCACAGAAATAAGTAGAACAAATCTCTGGGTCTAGCTGCAGGGCACGTCTTAGCTGAGCAACCTTTCCAAACAGAAAAGGATTCTGTTGCCACTCGGGTTCCGCTGTGAAACACCCATCTGTATCTACAAACTGTCAGAGGCAGCGAACTTCAGTCTCAGGAAACCTCCTGATATTTTGGTTGATGCCAGCACCTCAGCTAAGCCAGCATGGTAAATAGCAAGGAGTTATGGAAGGAGAAAGGAAAATGTACATCTAAACACAGCATGTGAGCCTAGGGCCTGGAAGTGAGCCAGCACAGCACCTCCACTGAAGCCCCAGCACACCGAATGTTACAGATGGACTACCACTGCTCCGTGGAAGAGGAATGGATTTAAGCACATGCATTAAACATTTTGTTAAGCTTCAGCCTGACCTGGTGAGATGTATAGACAGACAGCTTTCACTCTGTTTAATCCATTTAAAACATGTCTGATGCCTTCAATTCTGTTAACTCTGGTCTTCAGTTGCACCACTTAGCTCCAGTGGCTGAGCCAGCGTTCAGGGTCCTACACATATATAATTACCTCTGCTAAGAAAGAGTAAGCACAGGAAAGACCTGCTGGCCTTGGGAGTGGAGCTGGGGGGGGGGAAGCCTGGGGGCCTAGAAACCAACCTTTTTCCTATTGCTATGTGCACACAATTCCACCACCACCCATCTGATTACAGCACAAAAACCTTCTATAATGGGTTTACTTTATATCCTTCTCTTTTCCCAAGTATTCTTGTTAAGGAATCTCAATGCTCTTGTAAAACCAGAGCACAATCTGGTTTCTGTCAAAAAAATCACAGTGCAGAGATGGATTTGTTTTCTGTTGTGTCTATGTTACCTCTTAGACTATGCTTTGTATTCCTTCAGATACTTTAATTGGGTTTATAATTAGACCCTGCCTCTACCTTTGTGCACCTTTTCCCAGCTTCCTTTTCATAGTGCAAGACCCTAACAATATTAACATTCTCCTCTGGAACCTCTTGAGATCTTAGCAGTAATTTCATGCACCAATAATGTTTTACTGAAAATAAACAGACCTAAAACACTGGTAACCTGGGAATAATCAAGAAGTCACACGTGTCCTGATACACAGCCAGGCTGCCTGGTGACCTCTGTAATTGTGTCACTCATTACCATATCCCCAGCCTACCACTTTCCCTCTGGGTGATGGAGTGAATACCTGTCCAGCTAAGCTGAGTGAAAAGGTGTGACTGACAAATCAATGAAACCTAATGGGATAGAACCCAGGTGCCACAAAGGCTTAGGCTCACTGGAGCGGTTTTGTTGTAAGAGCTGATGATCAGATTCCAGGCCTGATCTTTATTCTGGCACAGCTCTAACGTTGTACGTTTGAAAGGATTCAAGGCATCTCTTGCATTCCTACTAATCACAGGTCAACCTCTGTAATACCATTCTGGACACAGGCATATGAGACTCCACTACTGCCCAAAATAAAGCAACTATTCCCCTTAAAAGCACTGATGCTTCCATATCCAAATATCTGTCCACAGGCAGCAAAGAAACCTTGGTCATGTGCCAAGGAACGTGCAAATGTCAAAATAACACGTTTAAAACAAAACCAAAATGAAACACCACACACATACAGACAACGACACACCATGCACCTGAACCTTAATCCTCCAACCACTGAAACATACGCAGAAGAATGAGACAGCCTTCTTTCTTGGTACATACAGGAAATCTCTTTGCAATAGCAAAACACTTCCAGGAATCCCTTACAGCACAGCTGCCTGGTGGTTCTTCTACAAATTACAAAACTTGGCACAAGTGCGCACAAAAAAAAGGACAAGTTAGCTTTTTAGTTTCAAGACCATCTTCCTAATTGCAACTGGAACTTCAAGGGAACAGAGACCACTGAAAGAGGGAAACAGATTATTCCGTGCTATTTGGAATCTTGGCTGCTGGCAGGTTTTTAAGAAGTTTTCAAACAAATATGCGCCAAAAAACCCCCGCAAATATAACCTTTCTCAGATAAGAGGAAATGAGTACCTGGCCATTGAGATTCATCCTTGAACAATTTTTCTGGGACTCCATGCAATTTCTGGGAAAAAAAAAAAAAAAAATTAAAACACAGATGTACAATATTTATTTTCCCAGAAATTATTCCTTGTTTTCATAAAACTCAAATATAAGACGTTTCCATATTAAGCGTTCATGTCCTGAGGATTAACTTTCTACTCTAAGGTGGTCTAACAGAGAAAGAAAAGCTACACCAAAGTTCAGTTCATTCATGGCCTTCTAAAACACGGAGGTTGAATCATCCTCCGGTAGTGATCTCTCCTGGCAGAGCCTGGTTCACTGGCTTACACCAAAATCTAATTGCAAGCAAAAAGAATCTCTCTGTTGGTCTGACTGAGTCAACAGGCAGCTGGAATGGGTTTGTAATACTAAAAGGCAGAGAACAATACAGTACATCTTCAAGCAAATTACCTTATTCATAAAATATTTTAATTTAATTCTATTTCTTTGGTCTTAAACACAATGAAGTCACTCGTCTCAATTTCAGTGAACTGCTATATTTCTGAATTTGCTGTTGAACTGAAACAGAGAGTGTGAGTTTGTGGTTTTTGTCAAAGTTTTCTTTTTCCCTTGTTTTTAATGGCTTGTTGAAATCCACAGAAGAACAATCATTTGCTCTCATTATGTTTCTGTCTTCAATTAAAGCATGACAGAGGAGCAATCTTTTTACAAAATTACTTTTTTAATGGGAATAAGTCAATTTCATCATTTATTGAATTCTCAAACTTCAGCTACAATGGCAAACACTGTACATAAATTAAATCAAGATAACAAATTACAGTATGCAATATGAAACCACAGAAATGTAATTGGACAGTTTCAACAGGTTTTTTTTGTCAAGGCAATGGAAAGCACGCAGATGAATCTGAAATTTATACTGAATTTTGTTGAGTTCAGCCTAAGAACTGCCTCATGTGAGAGAATCAGAGACCTCTGGTCCTTGCCTTGGGGTCAGGCTATGACAGACAACAAGTGCTCCAGGAAAAGCTGTTAAAATAGCCCTCACATCCTAGCCTTCAAGGGTTCATTCTCATTCCCATTGGCACAAACTGAATTTTATTTTTCCTTCTAGACTTCTCAGCTTTATTTAAATACCACCATCTTGGGTATTAAAGACAAACCTCCTATCTGTCATTCTGGCATTAAGGATTCCAAAACGATGACAACTCAGCTTTACCAGAGACTCTGCTATAACCCTGAGCAAACTGTTTATCTTCTTTCTCCTCTCTTTATCACAGCAACTTAGATTGCAGCTTCTTTAGGAAAGAACTCCATCTTAGCAGACAGCTAGAGTAAGAGACCCTCAACTTAATTTGATCCTCTAGGCACCACTGTAATTACAAAACAACAATAATCAGGGGAAATGATCAAATAATTAATGTGAAAAAAACCAGAGATGCATCTTATAAATTATTCAAGTAGCTGCAGTTATTAATAACTTCCTAGATTATTGAAACTAAGCCAACAATAAAAATCAAATTTATTTTTGCTACCACTTCCTTCTGTTACCATCTCCCTGCAAGACTGAAAACTACAATGGCACATTTAACCTGAGTGAGGAAACCACCACTGCCAAATGCTGCCTTTGGACAGAAAGCCTTGCAAGGGAGCTTTTCCATTGCAATGATTTGCAAAGTCATAATAATATTTCCATGTCCATATTAAATTTTATAGAGCCATTTTTGTATTACCAAATGTAAATTTGGGGCCTCTATTACCCGCCACACTGTCTTAAAATAGTTCCAAGGTTATGCTGTCATAGCATAACTCTAGAAATTTGTAACCCTAATTCAAGCACTGGAAATATAACACAGAATGTACAGCAAAAGAAACAATGTAGCACCAAGCACAATTTTCTACTACAATAAGCTGGGGAGTGTCTGAGCAGAAAATCCATCTTTCATTTTGTACGCATCAGCAGCCCATAAGTGAAGATCGCACTTCTATCAAATGCTCGAATGGTAATGGCTCTTTGTGAAGCCACTTCTGAACTGTCAAAAGACAGCAGCAACATCTTTCTGAAGTCCTGAAGCTAATTGTTTGGCTATCTGGAAATCAATGTAACAGAGAAACCTGCTTCTGCTCCCTTTCACCTTGTTCTCAGTGTACCCAGCCTCGGCTCCAGGTCCTCTACCCTCAGCTTTATTTGTGAGCTCAAAGACAAAGCAGCATTCCTAGAAGATGCAACTTTCAATGCAGTACAAAATAATAGGAGAAAGCAGCAATAAAGCTATGAAGTTCCTTAGCTGCCAGATATTAAGGAGACCGGGGAACTTTTTTTGTGCTTTGCATACCAAGACTGCTAAAAGTTCAGGAACTCCATGGAAAACACTCCACAGACACATTGTCTGGAAAGCAGCTTGTTAAAGCTCGAGTTTTGCCAGGGCAGGACAGACCTTGTGCCAAGCATTTCACAGCCCCGCAGTTCAGGTTGCCATACAACAGAGGGGACCAAGGACTCAAGACTTCTCTTGTACAGCAGCCCACCGTACACAGATGAAAAGCACCGTGCATGAAGCATCCTCACTGCTCAGGAACATAATCCTCACCACAGAAATATAGCTTCATTTAGTGAGGAGACAGCAAGTCACACCAGAGAACCTTCTAGCAAAGCACCAGGTTCAGCCAGTAACTCATAAGCAGGATAGCAATGGACTGCAAAGGTCTAAATGGACTCCCATAAAGCAACAGCTTTATTGAATACACTGACCTATGGATACTACACATTTTAGTATGGTGAAACAGCCTGATCTGTGTCATGTTAAGAGCTGTCTCTGTGCACAAGTGGGAAAGAGGTGGCCATTTGTGCACATTTCTCCAAGATATAAACAATTTTAAAATACTAAAATGAAAACCAGGTGAAAATCTCTGATAACTCTCTGTTTTACAGAAATTACTGAGTCAAAATCATGCTGCTGCACTGAGGATGGTTCCACTGTTCTTTGCAGCCTAGGTTTCATAACCGTACATAAAACATGCTCAAAATGGACCTCAAAGCAGTGTCTCTGCCTCCATCCCAAGGCAGTAAAAGTGCTATTAAGTTGGTTTTCATTATCATGCAGGAACTCTAACTGCAGGAGTAGGAGGGCCAAACCTTGACCACCCACAAAAATACAGGGAAATCTCAATAAACAGAATACAGGAAACGAAGCAAAGGAAAAAAGCTCTGCTCAACAAGACAGCTGAGCAGAACCTAGACATAGCAGTAAAAGAACCTGCAGTCTCACATCAGAAAGGGCACTCTTTCATGAGTTACACATGAGGACAAGGCTCTCTGCTAATACCACTGTGTCCTACAGCATCAAACACCTAACAGAAGGTAGCTGACAATGAAAAAAACCCATGCAGTGAACTCTGGGCAGAGACTAGTTAGCAAGTCTAATATTAGATACACTGAAAAATAGCAACACAAATGTATTCCCCATGCTTTGCTTCAGTCTGTGGCTTTGCTTTGATGTGTTGGCTACGAGCATCCACCCAAGAAATGGCACACATGGTGATATCACCTTTTTTCCCCGAGCTGCTTTTCAGGACTACTAGGAAAATAAAACACAGTAGCATCCATGTCATGGCTTTTACATTTTTGTCCAGTAGGACCTTAGTGGCACAAAAAGGACAGCATGAGGGCCATGACTTGGGACACTAAATTTTTATATTTATAATGTTTGGCAATGATAAAGTTTTGCATGATCTTTAACAATGTGAATCTCATTCTCTGAACAGTCAGGTTGAACCACCTTGTCAAAGAGCAGCAAGTACCTCAAACTTCTGTGTTGCCTAGGGACTGCTGTTTGACACCACAGCAGAAAATAAGAATTTGCACAACCAAATAAATGAACTGAAGCTATAAATAGACATTTTTACTGATTTTAGCTTGTCTGTCTCTCTGACTGCATCCCAGGTGCAGGGTGAAGATGATAAGAGCGAGTTGCACTCGCTGATAATTCACTTAACAGATTACTCGGTATTACTTCAGGAAACAATGCTGGAAATATCTTTTGGAAAAACAAAGATGTTTTGCTTTTAGAGCAAGATACAGTATGCAGTAGAAAATGTACGGGGATTGATTTTGAACATGAAGAACAACCAACAGTAAGCTGCTACTAGTTCTGCAAGCACTGCTCAGGCCGTGACAGGGATTCTACAGAAAAAAAGACAATCATGTAGCTAAAACCCCATGAGAAAATATACATAGAAAAGGACAAAAGATCAACATAAACCCATGCAGAATTGGAGCATTTTATAATTAATTAGCATTTGATTTGGGAATTTATCCACTTTTCCCTTTTTTTTTTTTCCTTCTTAAGTAGGTACTCACTTTACTAGGTATATAGTTTATTCTCTGTATAGGCAGACAAAAATCACACATATCCAATGAGAAGCAACAGCTGTCAGGAAGATAAGTCCATAGTGCATGTAACTATTATGCACCCACAGGGATGGAAGGGACCTCTGGAAGTCACAGAGCAAAATTCCACCTCAAGGCAAGCTCAGTTTTGCCCGTGTCATTCCTGATCAACGTCTGCCTGACCGGCAATTAAAGACCAGCCACAGAGACTTCAGATCCTGAGTAGAAAGTCTAATCCCCTGTCCTTTTCTGTTGGAATGCTTTTTCTTAATCTTTTCTTCCAGAAATGGAAACAAATTCCCGTGTTATCCACTACAAACCTGGGGTATAGTGGGTGAGTTGCCTCCTTTAAAAGGAAGATTGTTTCAGATGTTGATATTCTGATAACATCACTACCCTTAAAGCGGAGAAATATACCTAGCAATTGTAATACATCTCCCTAGAACCCCAGTGTAAGATGAAGCAAGCACTGAAATAATAATTTCTGGGGAAAGTCCATCCTATTTAAAACTACAATATTTTCACTATTGTTAAAAAAGAAGTTTGGACATCAGAGTTTTACCTCTTATGATTAGTGCCACTTATTTTCTAGTCAGCATAAGATCAGTTATGAAATCTATTTCCATAAGACATAGATATATTTATACTAAGAATAAAACAGAGCCATTTTATGTTACAAACATAATGCAACCAGAAGATTTTGTTCTGCTTTTAGCAACAAATGCTCCAAAAAGACTAAGCATATTTAGCTATTTGAAGAGATCTTCAATCTCTGAAGATAAATTTTCATCAGAAAAAAGCAGGACCAGCCAACTTTCTCATTTGAAGGAATAAAAAAACAATAATGAAAAACCGGAAGAGAAGCAGATCATAAATAATCCCCCTGCTTGCTTTGCCTTCACTGCACTTCTTCTTCCAGGGGTTTCAACCAAACCTCCAAGGCTCTCTGCAAATTCTACAGGAGCCTTGGGGTCCCTATCAATGTAGCCACCTGTCATGGCAGAGGCAAAATTGTGCATTCCCTCCCTAAGCTATGCAGACCCTGTGGTGACCTTCCCTCTTTGCAGCCTGAAGCCTTCTAGCTTTCTCTCCAAGGAAGATGAGCGTCAACTCTTTTTAAGGGACTAATTCATGCATGTAAGAATAAGTAAATTTCTGTATACATTTGTATAAGCAAGTTCTGGGTAAGGGAAATGAAGAGGGGGATTTTCTGGGAGGCTTACTGCAGGTCTGAACAGAAACAGAGTTAAGCCAGTGATCTCTACATCACAAAATCCACTGGTGTTAATTGTAAAACAGAGCACCAGTAAAGCCAAGAAAGCTCAGGAAGATTAAAGGAAACCATTTTTTAAGAAAAGCTATCCATGCTGTCAGTTCTCCAAAGGATCTAATAAACCTCAAGGCAAACAAGCAGTCCAAATCCTGTCCCTCTGGAAAACTTAGAGTAGCAGATTCTGGGAATTTTGTCACATATGTTGTAAAAAGGCTAGCAGTATGTCTCAGACTTGACTTATGTCTACACAGAAATGGCAACGGGCCGTGTTAAGCAGAGCTTTTGTTCTTGAATCATCGTCAAAACTCTCCAGGTCCAGCTGAGTGATCTGGAGCCAGGAGTATTCATTGTTTAGATAAGGTCGCTTCCCTCAAAAGCATATGCCCGGCTTATTTAGCCAGATCCCATTCCTCTGGGGGATGGAACAAAAGTACCCTGGTAAAACAGCAAGAAAGAAAGACAAGCATTTCCATCTTGAAGTAACTCTGCTTGGAAACGCATTTGCGTGTGAGGATGAGCTACACACATAGCACATATATAATTATCCTCAATAAGCAGGAATTCAAGAAGCTTGCTTTTACAAAACAAATGTGGAAGAACATGATCCAGCATCAAGGACAGCTGTGCTACTGCTGGCCCAGGGCCACAAGGGACAGACACCCAGCTCTACACTCTCACCATCCCAGTGGTCTGAGTCTGGGAGCATACTGTATCCATTGCATCTATAGTAAATCTCACTGGGACAAGAGCACTTATTCACTGGGACAACGTAAGCCCTTAACAGCTTTAGTAACAATATTTCAGCATTTCAAATGACAAAGCAACATTCCAGGAGTGCTCAACATGCAAACTGTGGGCTCTTATAAAATTCTGCATTTGGACTCGGAGCAATGGCCATATCAGCTGGTCCCCAAACAGCCAGGCCCAGTCAGCCGCTAGGGAAGGGAGCATTCACACAAGAAAGTGCACTACCTCCTGAATAGAAGGGCTTTAACAACTTGCTGGCACAAGAAATGCAATACTTAAGTCAAGGGTACTTATTTATAGCTTAATTGATTTAGAAATCATAGAAAACAGTAACTTCTGTTTTTTTCCTAACACGACCCTTGACCAATCTCCCAACTGCATTTTAAACTGGTAGAGCTCTTCTTTCAATCTGACACCAAAATGAGGCTGTGGTGATTCAAGATTAGCTTGCAGTAAGTGGGAATTCCAGATTAGTTTTCAGTCAAAAATACCGTGGGACTGCGGTTCACAGTTCTACACTCAGCTTGCAAACATACTCTGGAAATATAAGACCCTAAACAACAGATGATATGGCAAAGCTAGTGGATGCCACATGGTGAGATACAAAGCCGTCAAGGAAAGATGTCTCATAAAAAATAAATAAAAATGTAGTACCAAAAATTGACTATATTTATTTCATACTCCGTAGGATTTGGTTCCATTCCCAAGCGTTGCTATACCAATAAATCCTCCTTCCTTAGGAAGTTGCAGCAACACAAAGGATAGAGGAAATGACACATAAACAATCTGTGTGTTGACAAGAAGGCAATTTTGTAATATGTTGTTATTTATGGCCAACACTTAAGCAGATGGAAGATGCATCAAAATGAGAGTTTCATTTAGAACATGCAGGCCAGGGAGAAGTCTCTGCAGGAGATGTGCGCCATGGGAAAACATGAGGCACTTCACAGCTAGAATTGCATACGATATTTGTGGTAACACGCTGCAGACCAGGTAAAGGTGCAACAGAGAGAGTCTCTCAAACAGGCAGCAAAAGGAGGAGTAGGAAGTGAAACCTTACTCAGAAGTGCACATACCCTGAGCAGCCCTCTTGCTTCCTGAAGGAAGTGGCATATCCCATGACCTGTCCTGCTGGAAGTCTGCCCTTTTGCTGTTCCTTCCCCCAGGGCTGGTGACATCCCTCACTTTTATGGGCTCAGGTGCTGAACCACAGTCACGATGGCGAAAGCAGCTGCACAACTTGGCCTCTCTCTGTGCACTGACCAGATTTGCATTTGTAACCCCACCACATTTGTTACACTTCCCAGGGGCCTTCTGCCTCGGGCACTGCTGGGAGCACATGGTGATACAGTGCCAGAAAGGAACGGACTGGCCAGTGAGCGATTTCCAGCCATAACTCACAGCACAGCACGCAGCTCCCAACAAACGCACTTATTTTAGCTGCACCGCTTTCTGTCGCATTAGCTCATGCACAAAAGGGGAAAATAAGTTAACAAGGGAAAAATATTTATGCCTCCTCCTCTCCCTCCCTTTCATTTCATTCTAAAGCAATTTGGAAGCCGTGCTGGCATCAGGGCCCTGGAGCACTGACAGCCTCAGGGAGCTTTCGCTGTCTGAGAGTCCAACTCTCTGTTTTCCTCTCGATTGGCAGGGCCCCTTTGTCATACCATGGGACATAAGACAGAGCAAAGCAGTTTTAGAATAGCAGTCTTTTTCTTATAACTGATTTAACTTCCCAATCAAAGCTGAATTTTAGGAGTTTCCCACCCACTGAGGCATCCCCATCCATACTAGGATAACAACCCCCCTCACCTCCCTCCCACACATGCTGGCAATTCAACTCATGTCACATGACTGTGTTCTCCAAGGATTAAGTTTGTGGTTTGGCTTCCAAACCAGTTAAATGCTCTCTATGTACCTTTTTGCCTCCCTCTGCTGACTCTGAGCTCATTAGCCAATTTCCGTTGCCTTTGGCAGGGAGAAAGTGCCCTCAGAAACATTCATGTTTTTGCAGGAATTAGCAGGAGAGCAAGTGAAAATGCTGTTTAAGACTCGGGCTGGGAGAAGACTGTACCATGAATGCTCCCTCTGACCAAGCCCCAGCAAACCTTCATGGAGTTGCTCCTCAAAATACAAACACATAGGAAATGAGGGTTCATTAGCTCTGCTTCTCTCTGAGCTATTCCACTGTTTTCTAGGCTTCCTACAGCTTCATCCAAGCTCTGTGAGGGTCACCACAAATTCAGCCTGCTATGTTTATCAATATTCTCTCTGCCTGGCAAAGTACTGAAATGTCCTCCCTTCTCAGCACCTCCTTGCCTGAAGTACGTGGATATAAGCACCGTGTTCCTGGAAGGACGTGCGTAACAGGGAAATGATTCAGCACAAGGGCATGGACAAAACAAGGAGCAGCAGGTAGAGGTTGCACCAGGAGAGGTTCCATCCTGATGCAAGAAATTTCTTACAGTGAAACAATCAGTCAGCCACTGGAACAACCTCCCCTGGAATGTGGTAGCGTGTCCATCACTGGAGGTTTTCAAGGTGCAATCAGACAGCACGCTACATAGTCTCATCTAGGCTCCCTTTCACATGAAAGGATGGACCAGATGATCTTTCAAGGTCCTTTCCAAACTTTTATAATTCTCTGATGCCAGAAGAAAGGGTCTGTTCATTGCATTGACACTCAATCCCACACATACACAACTCATGCTGGGACAGAAACACTCACCATAAAGAGGCTGGGGAAAAGCCAGGACTAGGGAGGCACTCCTTTCCTTTTGGTGGTGCAGGTGGCTCAAATGCACAGCAAATTTCAGTTTCAGAGGTTATTTCTGGAGGTCATACTTCAGCTCTGTTATGCTAATAGTTGCTAGACAACAATCTTCGTATGAATATAAAAACAAGTACCAAGAAAAAAGAACCTAAAATATTGTTCTGGTTTATCTAGGAATATTTGAAAATTCAAATGAAATTTAGCTAACAGGTATGTCCAGGTAAAAGTAGAAATGAAAGTGTTCAAATCAGTCACTTCAAAAATGGAGCATTTTGACATTTCTTTTCAAAATGTTTCTCTCTCCTCTGAGAAGTATTTTCTTTTTAGTTTTGGTAAAGTGCACAATTTTCCCTTTCCTTCCACTGACTGAAACAATACTTCACCTAATACTTTTTTCCAAGTTTTGATAGGCAAAAAGGCTGCACTTTACAAAAAATGCAAGAATAAATTTTTTTTTCCATTCAGATCAGTGAGTGGTTTAGGGGTTTTTTTAGGAGAAATCTGCAACTCTGTGAGAGTTTCCGTTTCTTTCTGTACGGCCCTTCACAACTTTGCATAGCTAAACTGCAAATTAGGCTCGGAAGAGTTACTACTTCTGCTTTGTAAAAATGCAAGTAGGACATTTTTAGGTCTGAAGCCCCAGCAGGCTTAGCTTCACTTTAACTAGAGTTAGGTCACTGTCAGTATTGAGACTGTAAGGATACAGATCCAGCCAAACGCACGAGTTACAATAACCAAGCTGAAATGAAAAACTTACAATGTTATGTTAACAGCTAGAGTGGAAAATACAGACATCACAGCTTGTTAAACTGGGTTAGTTCGAAAGCATGCCAGAGTTGTTTTGGCAGTGAACGCACTGATAAGCACCCTCAAGGTGAATCACAGCAATGCTGCTGATGTCAGAGGGACATTTTGCAGAGAACACTGCCTGATGGCGGAGCAGGGCACCTCACCTGGGCTTGGAAAGACAGCAGCGAAATGTGCCGAAGAAGTCAGCATAGACTACATGAAGCAAAATTAAGGGTGTTTTTTGTTGTTGGGTTGCAGGCTTTTTTTAGAAGTCCCTTTTTCTCTGGGGAAAATAATTAAAAGCCTTATTTTGGTAATTATAATGGTTAACCTAATTTTAAACCCGTGGAAACTAATAGGGATTAAATTTTGTAAGCTACTTTGTCTCATTATCCTACACATCTTGATAGCAGTGGGTGCTTTGGCTTTTGCAAGGATCAGGAACCTAATCACCACCTTGCCAATGCCCTGGTTTCAGCCAGCCCACAGCTCCAAAGAAAGCCAGCCCACACAACTCACTTCTTCCTTGGTTTTCCTGCAACAGCTCTGGAGCCTCATGCTTGGAGCAAGAAGGGCAAACGCATGAGGCAGCTGCCCCTCATTTGAGGAGAGTTTCTCCCCTCGCTGTGTGCTCAAGCCTCTGTGGGAACAGTGGCGGCTGGTGTCCCACTCAGCTGGAGTCCCCAAGGTGGTAAGTGCACAGAGCAGAGCAGCCATGGGGGCCTCGGGAAGTTTTCCGATGCAACAGGAGTCAGAAAGCCTCATTCCCACCCCTCAAAACAGAATAAATGAATAATTAAATCCTTACACACATCCCCCCTAAGAACTTTCTTTTTACACAACTTCTCACCATCTCTGTGCAATCACGTCCATGATTTTTCATGGCTGCACTTTCCTACCCTGGGAAATCCTGGATGGGGAAAACCATGACAACCAAAAAAGGCTCTAAATCATGGCTGAACCCAAACCAGTGGGTGAGTTTTCTCACACTGAACCTTCAGGCATTGCAGCAGCTTCCATATGTGTAAAGCAGCACAAGGGGATACTCATCTACATGCTTAAAAAAAATTAAAATGCTTCTGCCAGCTTAACAGCCAGAGAAGCAGACAAACCAACATATTTTAATGCAAACAGGAATTTAGCTGTTTTAGCTATTTTCACCTCAAGAATTTATAACATGCTCTGCCTCCCAAGTGCATTTCCTTCTCCAATGTAACTATTAGTCAGAATACTATGAAAAGGTTTACAAAAGCTTTTCAGATGAAAAATCAGAGAGGAGAGAAGGTCACACTCTGCCCATGCACCCAGCATCTCGCATCAGGCACCAAGCTGGGTTGCTTCCTCCCCATCCCCTCTCTTTTGCTCACCATGCCTGCCGTACCAATTTTTCACGTTTAAAATGCACATGGCAACTTTTGGAGGCTGAAACCAAGGGCCAGGATGTAGAGAAATCAAGCTGGTGTAAATCCAGAGGTGTCGCGGAGCCATTGTGATTTACACGAGCTGTGCCGATGGCTTGCTTTGCCTCCTCTGAAGCACAGCACTACTCGTGTGACCATAAACCAATAAATAACAATAATAAAAATGCTCTGCACGCATTCTAGCTTGAATAATTGCCTTCTGTCTCTTTCCATTCCCCTCAAAGTGTCAGCAGGACACAGCTACTCCCATTACCTGCTTTGCTAACCCAAAGAAAACCAAGCTCTTAAACCCATACATCCCGAGAAACATTAGGAATGTGTTTACACAACAAAGCAGAGGCACCTTGGCAGCAAATGGCAACATCTTTGTGCTGCCTTGAAAGATACAACAGGAGCACAATAGCAGCAAAGTAGGTTTTGGCACATTAGCCAAGTATGAATTTATGAGGGAAACCAGGAAGGTTTTCAGCACTTGCTCTAATTCTCCACCTCTCTCTCCTCCAGTTCCAGACCAGAACCAGTTTGTTGTTTCAGACACCAGTAAGTGCCTTGCTGGCTGGTCACACCAGACCAGCCTCCTTAGTCACCAAAACAGATATCCAGCTCACTGAAAGCATTTGTACCTTGGCTGGTGGCATCCTTGCTGGTGCATCTTCAGTGGCTGCCTTACCTCTGTCAATGCAGTACACTACACATTTGCTTGGCCTTGCTGTGGTCACACTTATTTTGTTACAAAGAGCCAAAACAAAGTTGCCTAAAGGGTCCAGACAGAGAAATCACTGGCAGCCCTGTCACACACCAAGTGCCTCATGACATGCCTCATGTCAAGGTGACAGATGGTGACAGAGGAGTCTGCTGGTTTGCTGACCTCCAGCTGTTTGCTCAAGCCAGTCCAGGATCATGAGGACAGAAGTGGTATCTATAGCTCTAACTTTGGCCTAGGACATTCACAGCTCCTCTAAACCTTTCCCTTCTTCTGACACAGCCTGTGCTTCCTGACCTGACCTCTCCTGTAAATGCAGACATGAACACAATGAAAGAAAGAAATCAGTAAAGACCCCTGGGAAGCAGAAGAGGAAAGACAGTCCAGGGGCCAGAGATTCATGGATATAAATACTACAGAGAAAAAGGAGATTGACAAGAAATGATGCAAGGAGGGGAAAAGAAAAATGAAATCCATGTAGACTTATACTGGAATGGAGCTGGGAGATGCAAGGTGGACTGTCAAAAGCTCTGTGCACTGGTCTGGCCCTTCTGTTTATCTCTGTGATTATGCTCTTACCAATATCAACCCTTAGGTTAGTGGTAAACAGCTTAGGAGCTCCTCACAGGGAATATGCCACACAGATTAAAATGAGACTGCAGACCTGGAGGAAGAGGGGATGGAGAAGAGAAAAGATAAGAGGAAGAACAGAACCATGCTGCTTCAATAAGCATGTGTCCCTGTGTGATTTTACCTGCTCAGTGAAATGCTGTTAAATTCCCTCTCTGTCTTCCAGAATGGGAAAGTCTATACCTATGCAGCCATGACAACAACACACAAATACAATTATCTTCACAGTAAAACATGAACCTTAAGAGACTGATGAAGGCAAAAAATCCTCTACAAGGTTTGCAGCATGAGTCTCTTCAGCCACTGGATCACCAATACGAAGTCAACCATCCCTGTATGTTTGGAAAAATTTTAGAGATTCATTCAATATTGTTGGGAACAGCTGACCATTTTCGGTATGTCTAAAAGAAACAAGCAAACAGTAGAAAAAACCACACAGTAATACCAAGCTATCACTTCTCTCTAAACTGGGAAATATATTGACATTTTTGGTATTGTCATTATAGCTTCAGACTGGTATAAGTCTTAATGTCTGGAATAACTGCATTTATCCATTTACCATCAACTGCTGCCAGAAAAAGTTACCAAAAAAATACAGTAATGACACTCAGCTTTGTTTGAATACTACAGGGAAAACAAAAGCCACCTTTCCCAGGGTGGGAAACACCACAACTCAGAGTGCAGTTTTCCCTCTGGCTACAGGAGGACATCTGGCAGTAGTGGTTTTAAGGACCTGAAGTGATTTACTGATTGCTCAAGCCTGCCAGAAACCAGTGTGAAAGTACAGCTCTGCATTAGGCAGAGGTATGCAGAGCCAATCAAATACACCTCAGAGACGATCCTTCTAGGACTCTTCGTGGGAATAGCTTTGCTAGTCTGTCTGTAATGAGTTATTCTTACTAACCTTTATATTGCTTTAGCAATCTAGAAGCTCCGAGTGAGATCAGGGCCCCAGTAAATTTTTGCACAGTATTCTCAGGCAGAATCCCTGCTGCAAGCCTCTCTGGCTGAAAGCCTGGCACATTTCAGTGGAGCCAAGATACAATCCTGACCCAAGGAGAGAGCAGAAAGCCACACAACACTGTAAGCCTCTAGAGTAGCTTGACATAGAGTGCAGGACTCCAGATTTTGCACCCTGGTGGACTGCCTGGCAGACCACCTTCCTAAACAAGACACACCTGGCGGGTCAATAGAGCTACCCTTTTAATAGAAGCTTTGCAGAAGGGCAGCACTGGGCAATACAGGTAATTCTCATGAGCACAGAAACATGAAGTCAGATACCAAACACCATCTGCCCCTGACAGCTTTCACATCATAAGTGCTTCCCAGCGGAGCAGCTCCAATGCCAACACACACCTTCTGCATTATCTCAGTAGCCGACAGAGCTAACATCCCATTCTAAAGTTTTGCCCAAGGGCTCTGGGGACTTGTGAGCGAGGAAAAGAAACAGGTGCAATTTGCAGGCCCGCAGCTGCAGGTCAGCAGTGAGAGACTGACCAAATCCTACTGCTTCTCCCATTCTGGGATAGCCCTTTAGAGGCATAACATATTTTCCCTGTTCAAGTTGGAGCCTGTCTGTACCGGGCAAAATGTAGAGGCTGATGAATCTGTTTGTATAACAGAACAATACTTTTAGCCACTGAACCTGTAGTTTTTGTACAAAACACTGTAGATTTGGGCCCCATTGTCAACAAGCCACCACAGGGTGCTTTACATTTTAGTGTCTCTGTACAGTAAGAATTACCATAGCTTCCAGGATCCTATATTGCTGCTTTTAAATATCACCATGTCAACTAAAACTCTAGAAGGGGTTTTTGTGTTTCTTGAGGGGATTGGAAGCCCATGCTTTATGGCACTAATTACGTCTTTTTTCCTGCCATTGGTACACAGCGAAATGCAAATCAGAAATGGCACCATGCACAAAATTGCACTTTTGGGTTTTCAAGTCACTGCAATTATTTTTCATGCCTTGTCATCCTTCCAGATAAACCATGTCACATCCTCCTCTGTAAAGCTGAGCCAGCATACACTGATAATTTTTTTACTACACAAAGGAAAGATTGTTGTTCCTATGACAATAGAGTGAAAAAACTAAAGGTTGACTTCCAAATCCGTGTAAGCCCTTCTCATTCATCCCCATATCACTTCACATTTGAGGCACAAGCTTACTAAGAAGGTGCACTTCTTTTAAAGTCAGAAAGGGGCTGAAGGAATGTATAGGCTTTACTTGCAGGACCAGGAGATTAAAGCTTGAGAACTCAAGGAGGGATTTTCAAAATAGCTCAGCTCAACTTCGGCATAACTCTGCTTTTAACACAGCAGTGATAAGACTCCCATTGTTTATAAAGTGGGAAGTGCTACTATTTCACTTGGAGAAAGAGGATCAGCAGCATGCGATTTGAAAATGCCCAGCAGTTTTGAAGTCCTTGGTACCAGCAAAATATGTTTTGCCACTTCTTACACAGCCGGCGTGTTGAGAAATGTGATTTGGGAGGCCTGCCTTGTTTTAAACATGAAAGCTCAGAGCCTCACTGAAACACCTGCCTTAAGAAGATGGAATACTGAGCTGACCTTCAACAACTGAGACATCATAAAATCCAGAAAGTCAGCAACCATAACAGGGGACTGTGACAGTTCACAGCAACTTGTCCTCTTTCTTTTCTTCAGTCTTCTCTAAGCTAATTCTTATTGCTATGCTCCAGGAATAAAAAAACCTCTGTATGAGAACAGTGTGACATTACATTTTGTCCTTTGCCTTACCTTGGGTAGAGACAAACTAAATGAAAAGACTGGGAAAAAATGTCCTTATCCTCTGTATTTTTATGGGATAAAACCTTTCCTCTAGTTTTCCAGCCCAACAGCTTCTCAGGCTGAACCAACTCTATCCATTGTTGAGTATCTAGAAAAAAAACCTTGCGGAAAAATGGAGAAAGAGCAGCAGAGCACTGTTAGTAGCAAGTGATTTTATACTGTAGCCAACTACAGGGGTGGGAGAAATCCTTCAATGGCAGTATGGTGAAGAGAAGATCAAATGGAAAATGGTAGGAACAATCTTCTTCTATTCCCAGCTCTCTATCCTATTACACAAAGATGGGAAACCTTGATCAGCATAAAAAGATGTAATAATTGGAGGAGCTTCTGCTCCTGGAAAAGCTCCAGGTTAGCTGACTTGGAGGAAAGATAATAAAAGAAGCCTGTTTGTTTTGATATGTTAATTAATCTGACCAGTTTCAATCGAAGATCAAAGACAAAATTTTGGCCCAGAAAGACTAGTGGACAAGAAGGCTTATCAGAGCACAGGAACTACAAGACAGAAACAGTTGTTTTAAACCACAAATTTGGGGAGTGTGGTGGGGGAGCAGATCAAACCATAAGACCAGTTTGCACCTGGTGAAGGTACACTTTTTGGTCACTACCATAGGCCACCCACCTGTACCTTCTGCATTTACTGTCTGGATGGCAAGCACATGGGAAGGGGAAGCACAGGAGGATGGCAAGGGATCACAGAGCCCCCCCAAGGGGTCCACCAGATGGAAGCACATGCTTCCATCTGAACTCAAAAATGCAAGAGAGACTGAATCCAGTAGTTTGGCACCAGAGGTTACAGTTACAATTGAGCTTTTCTGGCAAATTAGCTTTGTTTATCCTTCTGTGGAGCTTTATTTATGCTTCCTTCTCCAGAACAGATGAACACAGGCACACAGTAAAACCACAGCTGCAAACAGCCCCTGATAGATGCAACAGAGATTCTTTACAGGCACCTAGGTCCACCTATACCAATAAATTTGAAAGAGCAGCGCCTGAGCAAACAGCTCTGGATAACCTGTTCCGCACCCTCAGAAAACAAAGGCCACCACAGAGGGTGGTCCATAACTTGGGTTAAATAATATCCACGCCCTGCTGTTGCCACAGAAGTAACTTCTGGGTACCTCAAATTCCTGAATGAAAGATTTGCTTTCTTCTCTGTGCTCTTTTTCCTCTGCCATATCCTTACAGTTTTTTATTTGTTTGCTGAAAATGAAATGAGCCTAAGGCTGTGCTCAGTTTCTGCATATTTTATTTGATCATGCTGTACTTCAAGTATTACATCCCTTCAATGACATCAGGCCTCAGCAGCTCTGCTGGAGCTCTCTCACACAGAGAGGACAGATTCACTGCCTCCTGTATTTTCAAAGGAATTTTTCCTCTGCTTTCACTGAGAATTATGCAGGAAGCTCAGCAGAACCTTCATATATTCTGCAGAGACCTTTAATTATAAGTTTCTAGTAGGTTTCCAGCCACTATGTTGTATCACCCAATGACAAAGTAAGAGAACTTGGTGTCCCTTTGCCCTCCCGCTTATACAAAATCACTTTGAGTACTTAAATTAACACTGTATGTCCGCCCTTAAAGGAGTGCTCCATCTTTAACCTTGAGGTATGTGTATTCCCAGTCTCATCTGTGAAAGCCTCTTGTTCTCACCCTAAGTGCAGCCTTGCTTAGCTTTCCCTATTAAATTAACTAGGCATTTTTCACATGTGATGTGGGATTCTTTTAGCTTGTCCCCAATGCCAGGAAAGAGAAGTCTACTGTATCTCATATTAAGTGGATTTAGAGACTAAATTTTTGCCTTGATCCATTACCATTGGAGATCAAGACCATTCCAGAATAAGGTCAATGTGAATTAATTGTTAAGGCTAAATCTTGCTTTTGCCCCTTTTTTTTTTTTTTTAATCCCTCTTTTTCTGTCAGACTAGGTTCTTCTAGGTAGTCCACACATGGAAGATGAAATGTTTCACTTGAAATGTACTTGTTTAAATATAATTGGTGTCACATGGGATTTCCGGTTTAGCGGAGTAATACAAAATGTACTGAAAATATAATAAAAATTACAGTAAATTGTAGCAATTGCAATACCCAATCCAGTCAGAATTCCAACATGATTCCCACTACTGGTCTCTGTAATATGCCAACTGGTGTGACAACAGGCATCCCCGATCACCAGGAAGGAGAAGGTAGGTTGAAGCCCTCTCAAACCCATTTCGCTTCTCAAAATTATTTTTCTGGTTGTCTATTTTTTTTTACTGTGTGTTGGGCTGGGCTACAGATTCATTCCTCCCCCCACCCCTGCAGTTCCTGCTCCCTTGCAGGGAGAAAATCTCTTTTAATGAGGTCAGGGAGAAATTCCTGAAAAACAGACACACAATACCTGCAGCTTTCAAGCAAGCTGGTAGGGAGGTCAAAATACAGTGAAAAATAAGCAAAGACATGAAGAATAACTTTGGAGAAAGCAGAGGTCTAGGGACAAAGAAAAACAAACAGGAAACCTGTCTCTTATCTTTTCCAATTTCCAGCCCCAGTGAGAAGCTGCCTTGGAGGCAGAAACAGTCACTCTAAGAGCAAACAGCAGAGTGGTTAATACTAAGGAAATACAAGTTAAAGCAAACTTCCAAGAGCTCTTTGCAAGAGCATGCAGCTAAAATTGCACTGTGGCACACATACATTAACTTGAGATCTGCAAATCATTTGTGTAGGCCGGAGAGCTGAGCTTAAGGGAGACCAAAGAAATTATAGTAGAGACCTAAAAAAATCACACTTCAGGATGCAGAAGTCACATTAAAATCCAAAGTGTTACTGTCAGAAATCAAAACTAACAGCTAAGAGCACTGATACCTACCTGGCTTTTAGAGCAAGCTTGATTCATATGCTAGATTCAGATTTATTGGGTCAATTCAGGTGTGTCCTCCTTTGCATCAAATAGAAATCTATATCCACGTTTCACCTTACCTGGTGGTGCCAGACAAGAAGCAAAGATTAGTCCAATCCTCTGGAAGTCCTCAGGACACACAGAGCTGGTTAGGAAGCAGAGTCACATGTTCTAGAGACTGAGGAACTTTTGCTTTATGAGATCTTTCTTCTCAGCATCAGCACTGACCTTACGTTCTGTTACACACTTGAGTGAGAGCTGTTCGGGGTTTTCTTCTGCCCTTGGGATCACCAGCTGATCACCATCAAGTTCAGGTGAAAGCAATCTGCAGGGCCAATGCCCTTGCTGCATCCTAACCCTTGAGAAGTCTGGAAGGAACCTATATAATGCAGGGCAGCCTGAGAGGAGGCAAAAAAAAAAAAAAATCATAGGAAATAAGACTTCATCAGTTCTGTTTCTCACAAGTTACACATCCACAAATAAGAATTTCACTGTAAGATCTGATGAGCCTTATTATCTGGATAACTCTAGGCAAAAGAGCTCTGCTAGAAGTAACCAAATCCTTACGGGCTCCACGTGTCTGATTTTGAGTTGAAGTGACCTGAAATTAATTTCCTTTTTACATTATTGAAAAACTTAATTCTGTATTCAAAGAGGAAATACTGCTGGTTTGGGAATGAGACTGTATCTTCCAGGCATAACAACAGGATGAGCTGTAGCCTTTGGGAACTGAGCACACCTGTAAAAGCAGTGTTCCCAACCTCCATGTCCATCCCCACCCACTTTTGCTCGCAGCTGCATGGGGAAGTTTCAGACATGTTCAAAAACTCTGATAAGAGGTGGTTTACTCCCACCTGCCACTTTTAACAGATTAAGTTCATTTGACTAATTCTGTTTCGTGTTGTTTATTCATTTCATTCCTGCTACTCTTCATTGGGTGAATTTCTTCCAAAAGTTAAGCAGTAGCAGTGTTTCTTTAGGAAGAGGAAATTTGATCTGCAATCCACAGACCCTTCTCCTCAAAACCAAGGAGCAGTATTTTTATTAACAAAAACACTGCTCAGTTGAAAAGTTGGCCATTCCATTAAGAAAAATTAAACCATGATTTTGGCATAACTAGAACAGAACTGTAGATAAAAGGCTTATCTGTACAAAGAGCAGTAATATTATGGATTTATGGCGTTGCCATCACAGAGTTGAATTTCACACTATATTGGCTGCTGCATCCAGAGATTAGCTATCTTCTCATTTCATGTGTTTTGCAGAGACTCAAGCTACACCTCTTAGGGGTTTTACAAGGAAACAGAAAAAATCTCTATTGGTTGTTTATTAGAAAACATGAGTAAATCTAGTTTTAACAATAAATGCTACTAGAAACAATATCAGTCACTGAGAGTGACTAAAAGTGGACTAAAATTCTTGATCAAGAACTAGAACTGAAATTCTTCTTGATACCTGAGCCAGGCCTAAATCGCAGAATGTGAAAAGAGCAGGTAAATCCGTGTGGAAGAAAGAATGACCATGAGATGAAAGGGAGGATAAAAATGGCATCCTAGCAGCAGATGACAGCCACATATGAAACGTCACCCTCTTTTTTTCCTTCAAGGCGTCGCAATAATACACACTAAAATGACCTCAACAGAAACTCAGGATTTGAAACATATGTACCACTGTCTTAGTCACTTTGAACACTGGAATACGCAGAGAGCACAACATAAATATTTTCTCCTGCCCTCTTGTTACAGAGCCTGCATTGAAGTGTTGTCTTCTGTGGGCTTGGCACACGGCACTGCTGCATCAATCAGCGTGACACCCTGTAGGTTAATGCACAGAAACTCCCAGGTTAAGCCCTCCATATCTCAGTTCCTGATGTCAATATACAACAGAGCCATCTCATCGCATCTAAACTTGAGTTGCTCCACGGGTGAATGAACAGCGTAAAGCCCTGTGTCAGCTCTGAACTCAGCCTCACACTTCTGAAATTCTTTGGGGCTTCCAAAACTCTCTGATGGATTTAAATCTCCAGCTTTCCTGAATGGTTCCCATAATAGCCATCCAGAGACTGAAGTCCAATTCTAATGCAGCCTGCATTACATGAGAGCAAACATTTTGGGTAGATTGTAGATTTTAACACCAAAAATTTGCATCACACCTACATGCATTTGCCAGTTCTACTTCAGTGTTCACGGCTCAGAGATGATGTGTTAAAACATCACCAGTGTGGGGGCAGGGGGGAATAATTATTACTTATCTATTAAGATTGAATTATTTTGACTTCATGGAGAAAAATACAACCATAATAGAAAATCTGTCTCCAAATGCTGCAACATGACTACAGTCTGTGAGGTCAAGTTGGCCCTGCCCACAGTAATTAACTTCCGCTCTCATTTGGAGGGAAAAGAAATTGACCTATAGCACAATATAAAGAGGGTTCTAGCATATATGCTGTTTTATATTGTGAGCACTTAGCAAATCTGTATGGCAACTTTGTGCTTAGCAGTGTAACTACCTCTGTCCAGCCATGCAAAATAGCACAATTACCTGTGGAGGTAAAGGCAAACTGTCAGCTAAACCAAGGGAGCTGCTATTAATTTTTGTGATAAAAAAGCACTTCTGTCCCCCGATAAATTTGATTTTTCAATTCAAATTCGAAATTCCTCCTTGGAAAGCACTGCTGTCAGTAATCCTTTTAATTAATAGTATCCAGAATACAATAATTTCTATATTCTGTACCTTAAATCAACTGAACTCTTATATATTGCATTTCTTTCACAACACATTAACTTTCTGGTCAGATGCTTCAAAAGAATTTAAACATGAGGAGCACTAACCTAAGAAAAGCAACAGATAATACTTTAAGGTCAATCTTCAAGCCACAGAGTGGAATGAATTTGGCATCCACTGGATGTCAATGGAGGTCTGCCTTTTATCTGTATGCAGGAGATGGATGTGTGTTATTTTAAAACTAGATCTCATTACTGATTTTATTAGGATAATTTTGCAGGTTTTTAGAAGGGATGGCTCTTTTGCCTGTATTATTATTCACTGCCTTCTGGTAGCTGATAGAGGGAGCTGTTATCACAGAATGTCAAATGCCAATAATGCAGAGACAATGTCCATTATCTCTCTCTGTTCCACTACAGGACAGAGGTAGATTCAACAGGTTCAGTGCTCAGTCAGGACTGGGAAGTGCAGGAAATACTGAAGGATAGTTGCAGGGAAGGCAGCAGTGAGACTGGCACGATGAGAGAGGCTTTGCAGTGAAGTGGAACATGCCGAAGCGATGCTTGGAAACCATGAGAAGTACCATGTTTAATTAGTGTGGCTGTGCAAATGATGTAATGAGGCATTTGAGAATGAATTTGAATAGCAGTTGGATAAAAGATTAGTAATCAGCACATCTGCCATCCATCAGAAGCCCAAGAGAGGGGTGCACAAGACACATCATATGAATCAGAAATGTCCAGATATGGAAATATACACTGACACAGGATGGTGCAAAGAGATGGTGGAGTAGCCAGTTGCAGGGAAAATATGGGCAGCTGCAAAATGGAAAGCTGAGAATGGGGCAGGACTCCATAGCACCTAGAAATCCACTAGTCCCTGATTCACCAGTAGTTATGAGTGTGACAGAGCCCAACTGTAGAGAGCAGCTTATGATGGTAAAATTCAAGATTTCACAGAGTGTTTTATAGCAAATGCACAGTTAAAGAAAGCGAGGGATACAGGATGAGATTTGCACAGATGTAGCCCAATGAGGAAATTACAAATTGCTGCTCTGCAGGACTTTGAAAGTGGCAAGGGTGTCATTATTCATTCACCAGCCAAAAGCAATGGCCAAATGCTGGCACACAGCATCGTCCCATTGCTCTGCAAGGTCTGCAAGTCAAAGCAGATAGTGAGTTATTTGGTGAGGGAGGGAATATCTTTATTAATATTAAATAAATTACACCACACCTCTGTTAGAATTCAGCCGATGGGCAGTGACCAGACCTAGCTACAGTGATTAAAAGACCTCATTCATATCTAATGATCACACGGAGTAATAATCTCATTGTAAAAGGCAATCAGACACTTGTTCACTCTTCTTATCTCTGCTCCACATTTGTAGTTACTAAGAAAGGATCTGCCTTTGATCATCTTTTCCTGTGCTGCTCTTTAAGCCATTTCATTAAAGGGCCAGAGTTTCCTGGATTAATGGCCATTTGCCATTTCCTCAAATCAATCTTGCCTTGAGTCTGTTGAGACCTTATAAACATTTCCTCAAATGTTTTTTCAGAATTACAGTAGTTACTAATGCTGTGCTCAGATGAGGAGGTTTTATTTAAAAAGACAGCAAAAAAACCCAAACAAAAAACCCCCCACCAGAACAGCTTCTCTTTTTTATTTAAAGGTATGAAAATCTTAACCAAATTTTTATTTTAGAAAAGAAATAAATATATTGACTGACACCAGTTTTGTCTGCATATCTAAGAAGTCTTAATTCTTTCAACTTTTCAATCTGATTATTTTTTTTTTAGTTGCCTCCAGAGCCTGGGCTCAGCCCATCTGTCGCTGTTGAGCTTTTTTCTATTTCTATTTCATTTATATCTACCACATCTGCTTTTTAAGCTCAAGCCTGACTGGTCGACTTTTTTTTTTTAAAGAGGCAAATATTTTAAAAAAATCAGTGCCATGCTAAAACCTCTTTATTTTTTTTTTTGGTGGAGAAGTCTACCACCTCTGCTGTCTCAGGGAAGCATTGCGGTTGTTTGTTCATAAAGGAAATTCAGTCCTTCATACCAGTGGAGGGCTGAAGTTCAGTGGCAGAACTTTTCTTCAGCATTCAGATTTACCTGGGAGCTGGTACTGCTACCATCCTAAGGATGAGAGGGAATTTCAGCATTTAGCAGGGATATGAATTTTGATTTGAGGTTTGTTTATTTTTCTCCTACAGACTTTCCAGTTCTTCAGTGGCACAAGACCACGAAATGCCATTGATCCATCCCCATCCCATGCCAAGATTACTTCCCATGTAACTCTAGCACACTTGCTAAGAGGCATAATAAATTTAACACAAACCACACAGAGACCTCTTACCCTTTTCAATCAAGCCATGCATTCTTATCCAGCTGGTGTAATTCACTCCATGTTTACAGAGGTGGTATGGAGATGACAAGACACTAAACATTCACTAATTGTGTCTCAGTTCTTGGATACTATCACAAGGCACATCTCCCTAGATTTTCATATTACTCTTTAGGCAGGTAATTCCTTTGCACATGGATTTTCAGAGCTGCTAATGTGTTAGTCATTAGGGTGACACCACAGACCTAACTGAGGCTCTCAAAATGTTAATTCCAGAGCTGCTAGCCTGTGACTGGTGTCAGCTAAGAGTGTTAGCAGGCCTTTTTCCTAAGAAATGAGATCTAGGCAGAAACATGCTGGGTCATTCACCATCCAGCTGAAGGTCCTGCAAGTGAGAGGTATTTCTCACCTCTCCAGATCAAGTGCTTGCTGCGTAGTTTGGACAGGGTGGGTGAGGAAGGTGTAGCCTCGGTTTGAGGTTTCAGATCATGACAGATTATTCTTGTCCCTAACTGGGGTAAAAGCACACGTGCTGCTGCTAGCAAGGAGTAGTGGGACATTACAATTCGTCCTGCTCCTGGCCTCCCTCTTGGTGAGCTTGTGCCACAGAGGAACCCACACACTCATCACATTCCACGTGAGCTGGCCCTGTTGAAAAAGTCAGAGTTTGGCTCCTGCTCAGCCTTAGCACTGTGCAAGCCACAACACTACATTCTGGTTGTCTAATTAGATATCTCCATCAAACAGAGCTACAGTTTGTAAATGTGATTGCATTGCTTTGATTTTTACCGTTTTAATAGTAATTCACCTAAGTGACTCCCGTTCAATTGAGAGGTGTGCACAGGTCACGCTTCATTCAGCTGGGGCGGTTCAGTTCGATCAGCATTCAATTCTTGCAATAAAACCTTCCACAATTACGCTGGCCAGGACCTGCAAGAAGAAATTGTGATAACAAATGGCATTCTTTTTGAAAGAGGCCTGAAATGCCTGACTGGCAAGACAGAAGGCAGCAGAGAGCTGAGGAATCAAACCTCACAACAGCCATTCTTAAACCTACAGTGATGTAGCTACCATGCATCTTATTGAAACAATAAAAGCTATTTTATATGGATCCAAAAAAACAAGGGATTCAAGGAAATGTTTCTCACAGCTGAGTGGGTATTTCCCAGGACTTGTTGGTTTTATTACCTCATCTGTGCCCTTAGCTATGAGCAAAGCAGTGCTGAAAGCTCCCTATTTAAAGCAGGCCATAGCAAACAGAGATTTACCATCTCTCCAAAGCTTGTATAAATTTATTGTGGGCACAAGCTCAACAAAAGCTTATAAAAGAGGTACCTGTGGCTTCCAAATTAAGCCTATTTTCTCTAATTAGCCTCCTTCTTCACAATTTTCCTTTTTCCTCTACTCTTAAAACAGAAAAAAAAAAAAGCAATGGCAATACTGTGAAGGCCATAAAATCCATGTGCTTATACTGAGAAGGAACTTGACATGTCAGAATTTTGCTGGAAGAGAAGTACAAACTTCAACTACAATATGGATGAGGGAAATTAAGCATTCTGGTTGACTTGGACGTGGTTGGGAGAAATCTTATCCATTTGCCTAACATTAATTTCCAGCTGGTTATATTCTGAAGGAGTTTGTCCTCTCCTTAGAAGTTAATTCCCAGCATAATTGTTCATTGTTTACAAGCCAGTTTTTTTAACTTCTCCTGCTGAAAGAGCAAAACCTCATTTCATCTTTTAATCTGATGGAAGTCTTACTGAAAGCAACCAGCACAAAAGTAGTTTATGGCAAATACTGTCCTTGCTGTTAGATTATCATTGCAGAGAGCAGGGACAGGTAATTTGTTTGTTAATGTTAAGCAACTGCAAATAAAAGACTTCTTCTAGGACCAGCCTGTAACAGAAGAGCTGTAAGCTCATAATTTTAGTAAGTAGCTTAAGAGGAGTGAATGGCTCTAATAATTAGAAACGGCTACAGAGCAAAAAGCGTGGTTCATGTGCCCTGTGGTGGGCTCACAATTAAAGATCTACTATCCATAAACCCAGTTCATCTAGCCCAGTTTTAAGCTCTCTACAGCATTAGGCAAGCATTTACAGAGAGTGCAAGGTGAAAATCCTCAGTTGTCCTTGGCTCTTAATTTGGATTCTTCAGGACTAAAAGCATCTCAGCTTCCCCAGCTCTCTGTCGTACAGACAATGGACACCTGTTGCCACTTCCTTGGGGAGCATGAAGCATAAATCGGGCAACCCACAGCCTGTGTCAAACAGCAGAACTATCCCATCCTTTATTTTCAGCAACTTAAAATTTTAACCAGTTCTCCTGGAAGACAGTGATATTCAGGGATCAGAAAGCTAGTGGGTGGGGGAAAGCAATTCTCTCTCCCAAGACATGGACACTCAAAGCCAAGGAGTTTGTAGTTTCTAAATCCAGATTAAAAGGCCTAATAAAAAGTGCTTCAGGTCTGAATAATGGCCCAAGCACTGTTGCATTTTATTTCGCCGAGCAAGAGGCATGCTTCTCTGGAGACAGTAGGCCAGTGCTTTAGACAGATCCTGCTCCTAGGTAAGGATTTGAGAGGGAAAGGTTCCCTTTGTCCCATTGGCTGGCAGATCCGTGTACGCTTATATGAAAAACTCTTTTGTTTTGGGCATGCACTGTTGTTTGCCTTAAGAGAAGGGTGAGCATGGCCATGGCACCTGGATCTATTGGCACATCAGTTCTTGGCAGCAGTTCTGATGTCTGGAGAGGTTAGGGCCCTTCACATACCCTCCTTCTCCCCACTGGGGAAATACTGCAGTTAAGCATGGTTTGAGTAGCCACCCTTTGCTAACCATACTGCTCTTGGCTGAAGCAGGGCAGAAGGTACAGTGATGTCCAGCTGGGAAAGGCATTAAACAGGGCAGACTGGGAGCTCTGTGTGCAGTACCTGCAGCACCAAGAGCTGAGCCAAACACACTCTCAGTCAGCCAACAGACATTTGTCCCCACAAAGCAGTCAAAAAGCATCATGTTTTCAAACAGTCCCCTGTCCTGACTTAATTGCAGGAGGGGAAAAATAAGTTCAACCAGGAGGACAGGTAGCTGAATCACTCACAACTTACAGCCTGCGGAGATGAGCCTGGGTAACCAGGGAGGCTCCTTCTGCTTCTAAGTACACATTGATCTATTCACTGCATGATGAAAAACTTCAGGTTTTATTCTATACCAACAAACCATGCTGTCATTTAGGTTGTAGCAGATATTTACCCCCTTCCTGCCTCTCCTCAGAGACATGAATAGTGTTATGAATGCAAAGAAAGTATCTGTGAAAAATAAAAGGTCTCACAATCAGTGAAACCCAAACTGAACTAAATTTAACAGAGCAGATCTGAAAAATCTTCAGTTCTCCATAACGATATCACATAGAGGCAACACACATGTAATACAATACTTGATGGCTTGTTTGCTTGTTTCAGCAAAAAGAGTTATTATCAAATTACTTTGAAATGTTTACACTGCATGTGAGGTTTTTCTCTATTTATTTGTTGTTTGCAAAACATGGTCATCTTTTATCTTCACACAGAGATCTTGATTTTTACCTTTATCCAACGTTAACAATGCTAACCCAAAAAATAATTCAATGAAGGTGCTTAACAGGACAATAGCAATCAATTCCTTCAAAATAGCTGGAGAAATTAAGGACTATTAAGACATGGAAATTAAGGATCAGATAGGGTTTAAGTGATCATCTAGTAGTTGCTAAGCCTAATTTAAATACAGGAAGAATATCACGTTTCATCAGCTTCCATCTTCAGATTTAAGAGCTTCTCAAGTCCTCATTTATACCTGAAGTGTCACTGGCACATACATTAAAGCTGACAAAATCCATTTACCACTGCAAGCTGTTCATCTCCTTATTTTCTCCAATCATGTTAATTTTCCTTTAGTGTTCTTTGTTTATAAAAGAAGAAATAAACAAGCACTTTGTGTTTATTAGTCTGAAGTTCTTCCACAAACATTTATGCGCATTTAGGAGCTGTACTTGTGAGCATAGCTGGCATTGAGTCCAATTGTTCTATAAAATCCCCAGCATCTCTTATCCTCTGGACACTGCTCCTCCCTGTCTCACAAAAAAACCCGAACACACCACCAGCCTTGTGAAACAACCTGCCCCCAGTAAACATATTTCTTTAAAGGATGCTCAAAGTCTTAGGAAAGCTGCAGCCATCTGATGTATAAACAAAAAATTAAATGAGAGCTTTATCTGAGGCTCCTAGGCATTACTGTTCAAGGAAAGTCGTGCATTCTTTCTCACCCTCCCTCAGCCATTGGAAGAAACTCCGGAGAAGACAACCCACACCTTTTCCAGCATCCTCATTATAACCCTATTTTTTTTTCTCTAAGAAAAGTGGAACTTTCTGTGCTCCTGTCTGGGAAGTAGAGACAGCAGGACTTTACCTTATGGCTTGATTCTTTGGTACCTAGCAAAGCACATGCTCCAAAGAAAGCTCAGCACTGGTCTCCTGCCCCTGCTTGGGCCCCAGGTCCTATGAACCCAACATCCCAATACATCTGCCACCTCACTTACATGCGTCTGAGTCTGACCAGTTCAGGAAGACGTTCTCGGGGAAGGACAGGAGGGAGTCAAACATAGAAAGCAATGTCACAGCAGCCTCATATCCTCAACACACAGCTTAAAAAAAAAAAAAAAAAAAGTCTTTTTCAGAGTCTTTCTCATTAGGGAAAGAATATTTTCCCCCAACACAGGCAGAGCCCTCCAAACCCATTTACGTTTCAGAGAACCTGTCAGAGGGGGTCAGACCAGCCCATCCCAGCAGACATATGAAGAAAAACAAGGAAACTTTTAAAATAGTGTCAATTCATCACCACGCCTCAACCTCCTCACTAGAACAAGCACAGCACCTTACAACAGCTGAAATACCGGGCTGTGTCCCTCACTGTTGTTAATTAGCTGCCCTCTGTTGATTTATGCTGGCTGTCATCTGCTCCAGTCTAGTCGTATTTCAGTGCTGCTAAGAACACACTCCTGGTAAAAAGCTGCAGAAATTCCCTGTGGTAACACAACCATTTCTCATCCAGGTATCATGTCTGCAGGTATAAATCCCAATGCCTCTGCACCAACACCCCACAGATATCCCTGGCCTCCCAGTACCACCCCAGTCCCTTTGCAAGAGTCTGCTTGCTTTCTTTTGTTCCCGTAGTCCCACCTTTGCCCAAACACACCTGTCTCTTGAAGGGACCCCTGCATGCCTCTCCTCTGTCTTTCTTTGCCTCTTCTTCCTTGGGAAGTCCGCAATCAGGCGAACTTGAAAATGGTTCATTGCTGGAATTTTTCACCCTCAAAGATCTGTAAAGGACATTAAATCTTTTCTTTTAATTTACCTCCTGGTGCTTGTAGAGCTATATGAATGAAAGCCTACAAGGGACATGAATAGTGGGCATCTCTACCACCCATACCACATACCATGCATTGCTTTGAGCAGACACCTAACTCTAAAGCCTTATACTACATCCTATATCTTATTATTTGTGCCTGTGTCTATGGCTCAAAATAGTGGTGCATTCCCATCTTCTCTATCTCCTCTCCATGTCATCTCCATAAAAATCTTGGTTATCCAAAACGTTAATTTCTGTTTCAAGCCTGAGCTTGCCCCTTCCTCTCACATCACAAGCCTTGCTGGGACCTCTCTCACTCTCAGACCACATGTGTGAGAATGCAGTTTGCTTGCAAAAATGTTGCTGGTATGGAAAAATACATCTCGCTCACAAGGGAAAAGAAAAATGAAACAAAACCTAAACAAAACCCACCAAACAAAGGGATCTTTTTGCCACTTAACTCCTTTTTTTTTTTTT